>VZTV01054920.1:52493-90132 GCA_013400875.1 Anhinga rufa
CCGGCCGAGCTCGGCTCCCTCCTCCTCAGCACCAGCCTGGAGGGCGGCTCGGGGCTGGGCGGCAGCTCGGAGCCGTGCCCCGCGCCCCGCAGGCGGCCGCCGTCCCCCGCCGGCAGCGCCCCGAGCTCGCCGGAGGCGCTCTGGGGAGAGCCGGGGCAGCTCCCGCCGCTACCGGGGGCTGACAGCCTGAGGGAGGAGCGGGACGGATGGTCCCCGCCAAGCGGCGCCGAGAAGAGCGGCGAGCCGGGCTTGGCGCTGCAAAGGTCCCGCAGGCTTCCGAGGGCGTCGGCGCAGGGAGGGAGCCCCTCGGCCCCGCAGAAAGCCTCGACCCCGCTCCAGGCACCGTACGGCGGCGCCGCCGCTGACGAGCCCTGCGGCGAGCTGAGGAGAGGTTCGACAGAAGGAAGCTTGCCTTGTCAGAGAGGCAAAACCAAGACGCACCAGCTTACGCCGGTGGTGCTCTTGGACCCTCAAGAAGTGCAAGCGTGGCTGGCGAGCGTGAAACGCAACAAAACGGCGGCTGCTGAACCTGCCTGCCAGCAGCCAGCGTCTCCTTGGGGCCTTCAAGGTGTCTCGGAGAACAAGTGTAAAAATGCCAGGGTCGTTCCTGGAGAGGGAAGTACCTGTAGGAGAGCCTGCATCAGCGGCTTCAGCGCCAGCCGGTGGGGGAGGCAGATAAGGCTCCGTCCAAAACGGCACAAAAATAAGAGACAGCAGCCGCCACCTAATAACTCCTTTTGCAGACCACAGATGAGACAAAAAGGAATGAAGAAGGGTGTTCTGGAGGTGTCTGTAGATACAACAGACAATGACTGTTCGCTCCTCAATAGCTCCCATTCCTGGGGTAGGGTTCGAGCATCTTTGTTCTTCCATAAGAAGAAGAAAGTTACCACAGAAGAGAGTTCCTACAGCAGCAGCCTTTGTACCCCTTCTGTGAAATGGCAGCTTTCAGGGCACCAGGCAACCCTATCTGCTGGCAAGGCTCAGTGCTGCGCTTGGCCTTCTTCCTCCATGGTCCTGCTGGCTCCCAGGAACTCCTGTCCTGCCCTGGAGCTAACGCTTACAGATGCAGAGAAGGTGTTTGGGGAATGCCACCAGGAAGGGCCTATTGCTTTTGAGGAATGCATTCCTTTAGATAAGATGAAAGATTGCAAGAAAATTGGAGAAGGGGTTTTCGGGGAGGTCTTCCAGATCAACAGTGAGAGAGGACCTGTGGCCTTAAAAATAATTCCCATTGAGGGGACTAAAAGAGTAAATGGTGAAGCTCAAAAGAGCTTTGGAGAGATTCTGCCTGAGATAATAATTTCAAAAGAACTCAGTCTTCTGTCTGAAGAGTCTGTGAATAGGACTGTTGGGTTCATCAGCTTGTATTCTGCGCACTGTGTTCAAGGGGCCTATCCTAAGTATCTCCTGGAAGCCTGGGACAAATACCACAAAGTAACGGGGTCAGAAAATGATCGGCCAGACCTTTTTGGGGACGAGCAGCTCTTTATGGTTCTGGAGTTTGAATTTGGAGGCAGTGACTTGGAGAATATGAGAAACAGGTTCAGTTCAGTGGCATCAGCAAAAAGCATTTTGCACCAGGTCACTGCTTCCCTGGCTGTGGCAGAACAGGAACTGCAGTTTGAGCACAGAGACTTGCACTGGGGGAATGTGCTGGTAAAGAAAACGGATGTAAAGAGCCTTAGTTATGTGTTGAACGGGGCAACGCACACAATCCCCACAGCAGGGATTCACGTCAACATCATAGATTATACCTTGTCTCGGCTGGAGAAGGATGGCTTAACTGTGTTTTGTGACCTTTCCACTGATGAAGAACTGTTTCAAGGCACAGGGGACTACCAGTTTGATATCTACAGGCAAATGAAAGTGGAGAACTCCAACAGCTGGACTGACTATCATCCACACAGCAACGTTCTCTGGCTGCACTACTTGTCAGATAAACTTCTGAAAGACGTGGGCTACAAGAAAAAGGAAGGAACTTCCGCTATGAGGAAAATAAAGCAGCAGCTCATTAAGTTCCACAAAGAAGTACTGAACTTTGAGTCTGCCAATGAAGTTTTACAAAACAGCAGCCTCTTCCAGTGAGCAAGGGAGTGCAATGTTTCCAAGAACTAAGTCGCTGATACTGCCTTTCTCCTTTGCTGGTTTTTATGTGTGATCTTTTTAAATGTTGGCACAACAAAGAATTGTTATGATCAGTTACCAATGTGTATAATATGCTATCAAAAATGTCTAAAAAACCCCCGAAGAGTCTTCTGCTTTAAGATGTTTCCCTATGTACCTTTTTTGAGGGATGATGCCAGAGAGAGAACAGAGTTGACCTTTGAGAAGGGGGTGGGGGGAAGACCTCTTTGGGCTCAACTGATGTTTTGAATTCCACAGAAGTTTTCTTACCTTTTTGATCGTTAGGTTATTAAAAGTTCTTTCCTTACTATATTGTCTTTATTTTTTTTTAAGAAAAAAAAATAATTCTGGGCAGTGAGGACTAAAGTAAGCATTCTTAGCCCAGTTGGGGACTAGGAGGGGAAAAAAATCGAACTTTTGACTTAATTTTATAAATGAACTTTTGTTTGGCAAAATTTGTACCTGGAATAATGCTACAAAATGTCAAGATGTAAAGTTTTTGTAGTGTAGATTTTTCAAACGCTCTAATCTGCAATGATATGATTTTTTTTTTCTCTGTAAGGACCAGTGAAGAGGTACTGGATTAAGAAAAAAATAAGAAACGTACCTGTGTTCCTGATGCATTTTTGACTGTTATGATGTTGTGACCTTGTATTCTGATAGGAACGCAAATCTGTAACTTGATGGTAGCGTTAAAGCGATTTTCTCCATTTATCTACAGAAGAAAATGGACAAGGTCATAAGTGTTCTTTAGTCCTGATTGCAGATGGATCAGATGACCTAAATTTGAAGCTATACTTACATTAAATTTGAATTCTTTGTTTTCAAGAAGTCCTTCTCTAACATTCACGTACATTAAAGAAACTGGTCTAAAGAGAACATTAAATCAAACTAAGTGAAAAGTGCATTAGATTATTGTTAAAAATCAGTGCACCCAATGACCCAGATGCATTAAGTAATTAAGAGGTAGCATCACCAGACTTGTTATAACTGGAAGTCTGTCTATATATGCGTGTATATATGCAGTCTGTCAACTAGCTGCATCTTTGCACCTACCTGGAAGTCTCCTTTTTACAAGCTAAGCCGTTGGAGACCCTAGGTACCCCCCCTGCCTGCCATATGGCTTTATTGTTCTGTCTTCCAGACTCTACTTTTGCTCTCTAGTACCACAGAAAGTGACTTGACAATGTGCAGCGCTTGAAATTATTAAGATGGAAATTGTATTGGAATGTTACCAGACATTCTCTCAATCTTTTTTTCTTCTAATTGACTAAAGTAATGCAATCTAATTGAATATTCTCAAAACTTACTTGGTAAGGACTGCAGCGAATGCATATCTGACATCAAAGACATGTTCTTCAGTCAGAATGGTGCTATTTTCATTTATGCTTAAAAAAAAAATGGATGAAACAACATCATTAACTGCCTGCCTTGGTCCTTTATTTCTATGGTGCAAGAACTGCTAATATTTGGCTATACAGGAGGGGTGGAAACGGAGTGGCAGTAATTAATGAAAGGAGCGGTGCCAGCCCACTTGGTGACATGGTACAGCAGCCCTTTATTGCTACAGATTCTGAAAGTTGCCAGTGCTTTGAAAAGCTTCCCTGCAAAGCAACACTGATTTGTCAATATGTAGTATTGCTTTCATTAATGAAAATGTAAAGCTTCTGCCCCCCACAAAACTGGATGTTAAATTCACATAGAAACCTTTGCCTTAAAGTGTGCTTGCAAGGAAACGTAGCTGCCAGAGGCGAGCCCTCATTTCCTTTTTAAAGATGCTCTCTGTTTAAAAAGTGCTGCGTACTACTTAGTCCCCACAAATTTTAATGGGAGGAATGTGACAAGAAAGGAATCTGAATGGTAACTTCCCTCCATTAGAAATCCCCTAATCAAGAAAAATGCCCTGAACATATGTTCTCATCCCAGTCGTTTGGAGTGAAAGCTTTGCTTGGAAAAAAGCTTTTAAGTTTTAATCATCTGTTCTCCCTGCTAAGGAAGGAGGATGCCAGAACCCAGTTTGCCATGTCAGAAAACACAAGCTTTTAAAGATGTACCACACTTAAATTAGGACCTTAAAGGGTGCTCCTTCTTTTACTGAAATAATGAAGTATGAGCAAAGATAATTTTATCATAAGGGAAGGAAAGATTTTTTTCACATGGATCCGAATGCTTTAGAAGGCTGAGAGAACAGGTATAGTTTTGTGTAGCCAGCGACTGATAAATGGTACGGGCACCGCGTAGGAATTCAGGTGGTTCCTTTCTAGTTCACAGCCTGTTTTGTGGTGAAAAGGGCAATACTCACTTGGTGATATTAATGGCGATTGCAGAGTTATTCTGGAATACGCTTTCATCCAGTTGCCAAATCACTGAAAACTTTGCCTATTTTGAGGGAAGAGGAAGACATAACAAAGTATCAATTACCCTGTAAATACTCTTTAATTCACCAGGGTACTGTTAAAACATGATGGCTAAAGTATTTTCTGCTCGTTATTCCCTTCTGGAGAAATTGGACATTGAGTGCAGGAAGATGAAAATTATGTCTTGCCTTGAGAAAATGCACACCAGCCATAAGCTGAAGTAGAAAGTCTAGCGGCTCTGGCCCAACTGTAGAGACAGGATGTAAGAGCAGCTACTCAAAGAATCATTTAGAAGTAGGAAAAAAGTGAAAATAATCATCTCTACTTACAGTTGTCTTCTTGAATACCGGATGCCCAATTCTGCAGTTACAGGATAAGACTACAGAAGTTAGTGGTATTGGCTGGCCACAGTGAATAGCCGGGGAGGATGGCTGCCAACAGAAGAGGAATGCTCTTTAATGGTGAATAAAAACAGACTGGGAAATTCAACTCTGTCTGTGCCTGCTCCCATAAAACGAACTAGGTACAAATAGCCCAATAAAAGCTTAAATCTTAAGAGTCTTAAATCAGATAAAAGCAGTATTCAGGCTCTAGTCCTAACAACTGAAATGCTCCTTCCCTTACCTGGACCTTACGGCAAGATTTATTTAGGTAGTAAATTAATAGGAGTCTGTGCTGGGTTCTCTTTCAGCAGTCTGCTGCTAGCTGGAGAGTTGTTCTACAGTCTTACCTCAACAGTCACTTTCTTAAAGTACAGGTTTTTAGGGTAGCTCAAGACCATAGTTGTCATGTACGAGTCATCTCCGCTGTTGGTTAGCGCAACATTCATGGTCACTTCTTTAGTGTGGCCCACCACTAATTCCTTTCTAGAAGCAGACAGAAAAACGAGATGGGTGACATGTAATTTCTAAGGGTGGTTATTTAATAAGAGGCCTGAAGCGTTCTGGTTCTGGTAATTGCTCCCTCCAAACACTTTCACACACAGGAGAATGCAGTAGCCCAATTACTTATTCAGTATTCTTCAGGATGCGTAGGAAAATGCTTCCTTAATATTGAAGGCAGTAATCTCCAAACTTTACCTAACACTTTATCATTCCTCTTTTACATCAAGGTAGATTTTAAACATTGTTCCACTTGATTAGCTTTGCAGTGAATCTCCAGCGCAGCTTTTTAAAATGAACTAAAAGAGGCTAGATTTAGACTGGATACAGACAGGGAAACAATTTTTTTACAGTGAGGGTGGTGAGACACTGGCCCAGGCTGCCCAGAGAGGTGGTCGATGCCCCATCCCTGGAGACATCCAAGGTCAGGCTGGACGGGGCTCTGAGCAACCTGCTCTAGCTGGGGATGTCCCTGCTCACTGCAGGGGGCTGGACTGGAGACCTCCAAAGGTCCCTTCCCACCCAAACCGTTCTGTGATTCCAAGTGATGCCTACCTACTGTTTTGTCTAAGGCTACGTAAACTGAGCAGCTCCCTGCTGTAGTGCTATGCCGTGCATCAGCCTAAAACAAAATCACATGTTCGCAACTAAATGCCAGAATTGTGGTTTTAGGATGACTATAGTTGTTTAAATCTTGGTCTTTCCTCTGAGATTTCCTAGAACAGCCCAGCAACGCCCAGGGAGGCATACACTTACAGCACTGTACGAATGCGATGTTATGGAAAGGATGAATTGAATGGAAAGTAATGTAAACCAAAGGACGGCAAATCTGGTCTGAGAATTTGAAGAAAACATCTTACGCACAGAGATGACATTTTATATGAACGCTAAATGCAAAATCTGGATAAATCGATGACTATGACTCACTGGATCTGACTTGTCAAAGTTAAGTCAGCAGTACAGATGGTGTTGTGGCAGTCCTTCTTGTAAGGCAACTGGAAACAAACACAGATCAAGTCAGGTTTTAACAGGCCTAATTTTTCTAAGACAGCAGATTCAGAATTCCTTTACATATACACATACATTCTCTGAAAACCAAAATTCCCATTACCTCAATTAAGAAGAAGTTGGAAATTAAAGACCCTCTAGTGGTAAGTCAGTCCTAAACTGCTGATGTTTTGTAATTCAGCTCCTGGGAGATGGCCTAATAGCAATAACATGAAAAGTCTTCGCTGGGGACAAGGTCTTGTTAAAGAAACCCCTGGTTTGCCTCCGGGCAATAATATTAAATTCTTTTCCAGAGAGCATATGTTTTTCTTGAATAAATATGTTCATATGCTCTGCCAGCTTATAGGCACGCTATTTTGTAGAGATGAGGTTACTTCCTTTAGCAACAGTTTTATTCACCAATAAAAATCTACTGTCTGTGGCTGATATTTCTGGAGAAGTTCAATGATAATTAATAATTAGATGTTGAGTGCATAAGTAGGAAGCAATGCTGACCAACACTTGAGAATCTCATTAATTATTTTTAGGAAATAAATGTAGCTTCAACATCATAATCCCTAAGACTACTGTGACTATAGTAATTAGTGTTCATTATTGCTCAGTGCTAAATGTTGTCCTAACTTCTCTGTCCTACGCTTTATGGACAGCTAATTAAATATTGAATTGTGGTAAAAGCTCCTACTAAGTAGCAAAAAGTTGCCTCTTTACAGAGCTTTGTGGATTTTTTTTCAGAAACTGTGATTTGGATTTCAGACTAACTATGAAAAAGCTAGATTAGCTTGTAGGAGCCCTGCTACTGAACTGCAAGAGAGGAGACAGGATATCAGACTTAACCTTGAAGTTTATTAGAAGTTTGCAGTCTCCCAAATGTCAATCTGAAACAAACAAATAAACTAAAACTAGATACATAATTTTAATTATTTTTTAAATTATTTCATTAGAAAATTGTAGAGTTGTTACTACCAAATGCACCATTCAAATAATAAGTCTTCATATAAATTCCAGCGGAGAGCTCAATATGTGAAAACTGTTTCACAAAACACACAAACCACCTGCCTTCTTCACAAGTAGCATCCAATCTCATTTTATAGAGGGGCACAGGAGAAATGGTGGTGTCAAAAGTAAAGCAATTTTTTAGCAGATCTGAGGCTGGGCCTTAGAGATGAGATTCTCTTAACAAGATACAAGTATCTGTTTGGGGGAAACCTGGGCCTAAAGTCTGCCCAGAATACAGTACTGGTAACTAGAAAGGGAGCCGAGGGCAGGAGATGGCATGCAAAGGCTAGGAAAACCACCATTTGATTTATATGTTTTTTTTAATAATAAAAGCTTTGCAGCCTGGAAAGAGAGAAAGTTCTTTGCTAGTGTTTTGTTTTATTACCTCAAAATGCATTTCTGATGGCTTGTATCTATCCAGCACGGGTACAGCAAATTCCGTGTTATCATTTTTCTTATACAGCTCGTGTTTAACTCTCAGGAAAACACTCGAAAAACAGTCAAAGTCACATGGCTACAAGAAAGGAAGAGCAAGAAGTTCAGAAAATATCCAGGCATTAAAATGCAAGAGTCTTCACACGTCACCTCCGTTCCAGTTTCTGCCATCTGGCATATCCAGGGGCCTTGTGGCTCAGATGTGTTCTTTGGGCCACCGTGTTTAATAGCCAGCAGTGGACCACAAGCTTGTCAACTGTGGTTTGGGATCATTTTATACATTTGGCTCCCATGACACCCCCTGGATCACGTGTTCGGCGATTCAGTTATGCATTGTGAAAAACAGCTTCCTTATGTTTGCTTTAATCCTGTAGAGCTTCGTGCTTCTCCTACAGTTTTAGGATTAAAAATACTTTACACACACCCAAAAGGATGAGAGTTTGTTTTATAGCAATAGGAATCAAAATGGCGTGACCCACATCCTGCCTCAGCTGTAAAACATGCTCAGCAAGACTTAACACTGAGAAAACTCCACCCCGTTGTAGTATTCTTGCATTTCAAGAGTCATCATCACACAGATTCTGCTAAAAAGTCCTTTCCTCTTAACCCTTCTTTCTGTAGCAAGCCTGACCACCATCGCCTACCAGCACGTAAAGCTGCAGCTCAGAGCACGCGTGCTTGCTGACCAACAGCTTCCCACTTGTTGTTGTGTTCCCATCTTCAAACTGTACTCTCCTCTTTGCCATTTCCACATCTAAGTCCACCGTGTAGAGAATGTATAACTGTGAAAACACTGCAAGATTTTTAAAATCCCGTGTTAGACGGACCAGAAATTGTCCTTCAGTGCCAAGTTTCTGAGGACAGTGTAGGTCTGTAGATTTCAATTGGATCAAAATTCCCATTTATTACCTTGTTGAGACGCTGGTAGAGCTGAGGTTGTATCGAAACATAGTTTTGCTGTAACAATGCTGTTATTTTGGAAAATTAGGATTCTCTCAGGGTTGAACTTCATGCTGGTGAGAAAGTGGACAACTGGTCTCGAGCTAGTCAGTGAAGAACAGACAAGGAACAGAATCGAATGTAAATTTTTGAACTGAAACATGAAGGAAAAATGTTTTAAGAAAGCCTGGCAGCAAGAATAGGAACTGCTCAGTATTTCCATGGTATTTTACCTGGACCAGGCTGGCCTATTTACAGAAGTTCCAGTTTCTGCTGGGAACGTTCAAAACATACAAAATCCCAAGAGTCTTAAGGAACAGACAGCCAAAATACACCAATATGGCTAGAGTTGCAGAATTAAACACAGTGTTTATGTTTCCATTTGATAAACACATTATCTAGCTGTTCAAATTCTCTCTTTATCTACAGTTTGTTTTCAAATACAAAATGCAAGAACAAAATCAAATCTGTCTGCCATGCCTTAGCCTTTGTGAACTCCAGAGGTCACTCAGCTACCAGATGTCCAATTGAAAATGAGGTACAGTCTGTCAAGAAATTATTTTTTTCTCTAAGCGACCTACCTTATCAGTGCAGAATTGCAGACATCAAGGTCATCTTAGACCTAGATCTACGTTAATCGGTTCACGTTCACCATCTCATACTTGTTCAAAGCTTTAGGCATACAAAGGCAAAAGTCTTTGCAACTTCAACTAAAGGCTTTACATTTCATATAATTTCTAGAACTGGGAAATATTTGTTTATGTCCCTCTGATGCCAAATTAAAAATAGAATCATTACACAGTGCTTGGAACACAGGTTCTATATTTGTCTTTGAAGCATTTCCCCAACACACTGACAGTAGCACTCATTACCTACCGGAGCACAACCACGTTCTCCAGTGATCCTACTGTAATATCTTGGAGGCCATCATTAGTGAAATCAAATCCACCACTAATGGACTGTCCAAAATACTGGAGTCCTGGAGAAATTTCAGAGGCTTTTACTCTCTAAAGTGGGGGGGAACATCAACAAATATAAGTCAGGATCTCTCTCTTGCCCTTTGGAAAACATACTTCTTTTCACAAGGCTGCTGTAAAGATGATATTGTAACAGTGGTGGGATGCAAAACACTGACTCTTAGTTTCCTGTAATGGATGGCAGGGTTGCAAAAGACTATGCTGTTCTATAGGCAGCACCTGACTCCAGCTCCCCTGCCTAAGCAGACAGGTGAATAATTACAATTAAGGAGCAGCTTTGCTGCAGAAATCTGTGGAGTCACATAAACCATCTGACATGCAAATTTCTCACCCATCAATGCAAATGAAATGTGGAAGTCCTTCCTCCCAGCCTCTTGCTACAAAAACACAAGCTTTTCCCTCTCGAGGGGTAGCGGAGGCAATTCCCAACAAGGCACGTACTTGAGAAAAAGTGCTTTTGATCTTGTCTTTATCACCATTAAAGATGTAAATGCTGCCAAAAGAGGAACTGTTTGAAAGCTGATCTTCAAGGGGGGCTCCAACTGCAATATCCTCATATCCATCCCCATTGATGTCTCCAACGCTGGCCACCGTAAACCCAAACCTTGCCAAAGGAGAGGTCACCTGCACATTTAAGTGTCCTTTCATGGTGAATGAACCAGTCTGAAAAATATGCAAGAAGGCAATCTGTTTATAGCAAATGTAGCATGAGGAGCAATTACATGAAAAAAACAAACAAACAAACCAACCCCAACCTTACTGCGCACTTATAATGCTTAAAGGTGATCAGTAAACCCCTAAACGATGCAATAAGAAGTCCAAGATACCAGCTGACTCTCGGAACAAAAGCTTGATCCTTCTGCATCGAGAGCACGCAGGCTCTCCCACAGAAGCAGTGGCTCTGGACAGCCCTATGCAAGCGGACACACCGAAGCACTGTCTTTTCTTAAATCAATAGCAGATTGACGTGACCCCCAGCTTGTTTCACAACAGAAACCATCCCATCTTCTCCACCCTATTACAGAAATAAGCCACAAGAGGGTGCACGTTATTTGAATTCTAACAGATGCCCAGACTCCTGTTTTCTGCTTGCAACCATCATGTACGTGCCCTGAGCAAATTTTAGCAGTGCACCAAAGAGGGTTTCTCCTGGTCTGCTGTAAAAGTTCACTTCTCATTCAAAATGACGCAATCAACTTCTATCCTGTATATTGTGTACCGGCTCCTGTATCTAGGCCCAGAAAACATTTTGTTTTCTACGAGTCCCAGGGAGCAAAGTTTTAGCAGCTATCCACAGACACGTTTATTGCAAGCATCGCAAAGAGCACTGCTTGGCAGAGCAAGGTCTGCACCCGCAGTACAGGCAAAAGATATGACTTTTTTTACTCTTATCACACTGTGATAAGAGTATACCTTAGGAACAGAATGGGCTTATTTCTTTAGTTATTTCTCTTTTATATTCTAACGACTAAGACAGGACCGCTGGATGCTGCAGTCCTCTACCATACAGGGAGAGCACATTCAGTGAGAGCACAAAGGAGGAATGTTTTATTTGTCACTACTTAGGCATGGTTGGAAAATCCCCAACATGGAGTGTTTACGCTACCAGTGTTTTTACCTCTGTCTCCAGGCGATAGACGTAAACCTTTCCTTCTTCCCCTTGAATGTGATAAAATGGAGCTCCAACAAGGAGAAGATCTGTCACCCCATCGTGGTTCACATCAACTGGGCAGAGCACAGAGCCAAAATAAGATCCAACCTGTGCTCCAGAAAAACACAAGCAGCTCTTTCACTGGGATTCTCTTTATATAGCTTTGTAGAATTGGTGTCCTTTGCAGCAATTTTTAGAACAAAACATCACATTTCTACTTATATGTGGATCACTGCCCTATGATTTATTTTATTACAGCCATCCTTAGGGACAGATCCTGTAACCAGTTTAGCAGTAACAAAATCATTATTCAACAATTTGACAGAGGAAAAAGAATGCCACAGCTGATGACCTCTTTCCCCAGGAGCCATGAGAACAGAACACAAATATAGTGCAACCCCATTTAGCTAAATTTCTTCCCAGTCTTCTTCCAAATTTCATGATTTCTTCTGACGTTCCCAAAGCATTACGGAGTGAACAAAGACTCCGTAATGAACAAAGAAATCCACATCTGGCGACATCGGATGCATGTGTAAGGGTCTAAGTGTGTCTAGAGGAGAAAACGCAGCTGCCGTTTGAGCAAACGAGATGTGTGCAGCCCACCTGCCCCCCACTGGCCTGGCCGCCCCCGGGTGAGTGAAGCACCGTACCTGTTCTCCTTGCAGGGTTTGTTTTAAGCGGCTGTCCTGAAACACCAACACCTTCCCTCTCATGCTGTGCCGTGGAGCTCCAGCCACGTACAAGGGTCCATATTCTGTGCGTACCACTGCCACACTGTATCCTGGTGCATTCACACAAGGAGCAAAAATAGCATACATTATCAGTACCATACTCTACGCCTATAGGAAAGAGCCCACAGGGTTTGGACTGAGACACGGACCTACATATTCAATGAGATCCAAGAATTCGCACCATGTCTAGTTGTGGCCCATGGTTCTGATTACAGATAATCTCAATAAAATATTGATTAGGAAATAGCAGGTAACTTTTCTGAGAGAAAAGCCAGCAAAGCTGAGGTTTTCCCCTCTTAGTAGCTTGTTGGGTAATCGTATGAATTATTGCTCTGAAAAATATGCTTGAACTCTTGATGACTTTTCTTAGCATTTGTCACAGTTCCTGAGTGATTATCCAATGTACACATGTACACACTTCTTTTTTTAATAATTATTATGCCTGCAAGCTGGAAGGTTTATCACCCTTGACAGGAGTGAAGAAAATGCTATACTCTGTATAAAAAGCAAAAAGAGATCTGTTATGGGGCTTCTATAAGAGGGAGATAACAGGAGGAGCATTATCCTGGCACAAACAGTCCACAGCACCTCATATTACCTGGTAATACTTTATGGCCAAGGCTGCCGTTGGGACATACAGGGCTCATGAGGCTACAAAGTACTGGGGTGAATAAGCAAGGCTTTATGTGTCACCAAGCCAAGAACAGTATTGATTCACATGCTATTTCTTCTCCAGACACTCACAACAAGTGAAATATTTCTCCTTATCAGCTCTCAAAAATGCCCTTCATTGCAAGTGTTCTTACACAGTGAAACCAAATGGCGTGTGTTAACAGAATAATACCACAAGGCATCATAACTCATAGGAGAAGACAAGTCATATCTTCCCCAAAATAAGAAGACAGGGAGTGTTTGCATCAGAATCTCTCTCCCTGCTAGAGAAAATATTCAAAATCCAGTAAGGTGCTGCAGAAGGTGGCCTTCTTCAGATAAATGCTGTCAGTGTCGTCCTACTGCACTAAACACAAACAAACTAAGCATAACTGCAATCGGGTTGTCATTTGATCTCCGAGAGGGGTAAGCTGATTACCTAGGTAACTGTATTTTGCTTTTTGAGCTTCTTCTTTAGATTCATTCAGGAAAACAGCAGTCTTAGTTGCCAGATCATACAGCAGAATTCCACCAGACCAGTCAAAGGCTCCCACTGCACCTAACATTAAGACTTGCTGCAGAAGTAACATACGGCAAATTAGAAGAGATGAACACAGGGCACTTGCCTCTAGAACGCTGCAAAGCAGTTTAGCAAGGAGCAATGTTTTCTGGCTTACAACTCCTGCACTCTTTCCTGGACCCCGTAGCTTGGGCAGTTCTACCAGCTCCTGCCAGGTATTGAAGAAAGACAAGGTGACTGCCCAGCATCAGAGAAGCAGCTGCACATCTCCCAGCTTACTACATGAGGTGTTTGCAAAACTGGATCAGAGTTGTCCTTGCAGCCAAGGCTGCTGAATGTTCAGCATCCACTATTTCCCCCTCCTGACAAGGACAGAGATCATTCCTGTCATGGATGGACCAAGGTTTTAAGCCAGAGGATTCCAAAAAAGCAGAATTATCTTATTTGCAACATGACGGAGCCCCTGACTTGTGCACTGGAGATGTGAATGCCAGCAAAATCAAAGCTGTCAACTGGAGATAGCTCTTTTGCTCAGCGGAATAAAAAGGATCCAGTGGTTAGAACAGGGGTCATATGAGATACATCCCATCCTAAAATAAAATTCACTACTGACTACTATATAAAATTGATATTTTTGCTTATCTGACACATTCAAAGCAAGCAGTGGCTTGCAAAGGAGATTTGGCTACATGGGTCTCACACTGCTGTAGCACCATAATTTCTTGTGGGAGACCTCCTGAATCCTTGCAAGTATCGAAGCTGCAGCGCAGTGTACAACCGTTTAGCAGGGTTAAATACAGAACACTTACCTTATCCAAGATCTGCACACTGAAACCAGCTTGTGCAAGCTCATATTCCAGAGCATCACCCTGCGTACCTGAGGATGCGATAGAAACAGGGTAAGCCACTGTCTCCTTATTTCTTAAAAGGTACTAATGAAATAGAAAGATTGCTGTTTACCTTCTATACCAATGATACTCTGCTGCAGGGTTGAAAGCAGCCCATCTAATGCTGAATAATTGGTCACCTGAAATACATTAGTGTCATCTGGACCAGACGCAATTAGCCGCAATTCATTTAGGGCCTTTGGTTTTTTGAAGGCATCTCCCACCTGCAGAAGAGATGCAAATCAATCAAAAGAAGCAACCTTTAGAGCTTCCTTACCCCCACCTACTTCATTCAACAGTTTGTGCTAAAAACCTCAGCTTCAGCTACTAAGTATAAACCCAGAAATGGCAATTGCTTTGGAAGCCAATGAACCGGTCAGTCTCGGTGTCTCCTGGAGCCAAACTTTACAAGGCCTCTTCATATAACTGGCTGATGCTGTATTCGGTGTATATACCTCTGTTGTACCCAACAGTTAATTCTGGAAATCAACAAGTTACAAGACATCATAAAATCAAACATTTTCCTGTCCTGAAAGAATGAAAAGAGATAGCAGAGAGATTATTTGAGGAGACCTACAGCATGTCTGAAATCAAACTTCAGACTTCAGGACAAAGCCTTGTTGACAAACTAACACGCGGGCTAATTTGCTGGCCAAGTTAATAATATATCAGAAGTTTTGTTCTAAAACCCTTAAATTTTTAAGCATGTACTTCATCTAGAAGGTATCTTCAAATTCTTGGCCTAGTTCTGAGTCAGGAGGACTGCAGTTGATAACAAGCAATGAACAACGACCCTTCGCTTCTGCTAGTTTGTCCTTGGGTGGGTAGGTCAGAAAACCTTTCAATTTTTATTCATTGCTTTGACATTTTCCAGAATAACCTGGATAAGATAACATAAATCACACTTTGTGGAGCTAGACTTGACTGAGGTTAAGTAATTTGCCAGATTCAGTCATTTTAGAAAGATTTTTCTAAACTTGGTACAAGGAAGAACAAGATGGTCTGCTCTACTGAAAGCACGACTGTGTTCTGAAAAGTCTGAGAGTTAGCGGATACAGGGCACCGAATGTGGTAGGTGTAGGAAGGAACAAACATAGGCATATCATTGACACTACATAGATTATAGTATCAGTTCATACCATAGCTTTATCTTTCACCTCCTTATTTTATACATGCCTCTTCCCTTATTTACTGGAACCGTGCATGGATCAGTTTCTCCTTTTCTCTGCCCCTGATGCTACCAAGAAATGGAAGAAGATACGATCCAAGTACATTCCCAACTTACCCCAATGGCATAGCGCTCAATTCCTGCCATTTTGGGTGAATTTATCACTGTTGTCAAGTTCATTTCATCCAGGAGTATTTCCCCATCTGTAAGCACAATCATGACCTTGGCTGCATCCTTGCGGGACCCGTGACTTTCAGTGAAGATAGAATCCCTGGTAAAACATCAAACCAAAGAACTTGGGATGCAAGTTGCAGCTTCCCGCCTTGGGACAGAGGGAAGAGTCTTGTTGAATTTTGCACTTGCAACTAACAGTCACAGCAAGGAGGCAAGGTAATTTATTTCATATTCACATGTCTTAAAAATACCAGGTGCCGTCTCTTCCCTTTCTATTGCTTCCTGAGCACCCCCACACCAGTAATTAGGCACCCTTAGCTGGCTTTTATAACCCTCTAAAACATGGCACAGGAACTGCTGCCTGCCATTCAACCATTGCCAGATAAACGACTGCTTTCAGGACCTGAATGTCCATAGAAGTCCCTCTCCCCTGTTCATGAAATGCCCCAGAAATTCATCCCCTTCATTTCTTGTGCTCTATTTTTGTTACTTACAGGACATGCTGCATGGCAGATGCTGTTTTTGTCACATTGCACACCTGCACAATATCAAGTACTTTCTGGAGGGTGGCACGAGGATCCCAGTTTTCTCGCAGGTCGAACTCCGTTCTGATTTCAAACCCATACTGTACCACTGCAAAATTGCACTGGAAGGAAGCGAAAGATAAGAACCTGCTTGTGACAACTGTTGGTTCAGAGAAAGAGGGTTCTCTGCACCAACTAGCTCAGAACTCCCAACAGAAACATTAGCCAGACTAGGTAGAAAGGAAGATTTTTTTCAGGAGAAGTGGCTTTTAAATATGTCTAGTGCAGACACAAATATTGCTTAATTAAGTGTATTACATTTTAAGTAGCATTTTAAGTGTATTATAGCTGTGGAAACAAGAGCACTATCAGTATAGAGAGAAAAATTATTTTGGGAAACACTGCATTGTTTTCAACTCCTTGCATTTTCCTGTGGTGTTTGGCCCCTGTGCAGGTTGCAGGGGGGATTATCTGTGATATTACTGACTTGTTCCTTCACTGCTTCCTGCTGCACATTGTCTTTCCTTGGAGTACTGCTATTCCAGGATGACCTGATTACCACAGGCAGTCTGGAGACTGGGAACATTTCTTCGTTTTGTATTTGCATAGCACATAACATAACGTTTCTTTTTTCCACTATGCAAATAACAAGTTAAAATATGCTGACACTTGGAGCACTTGAGAGGCAAAGATTTCCCTGGAGTCAGTGTGTGGATCACACTTCTCAGCCTCAGCTGAGAAAGCAGTAGAGTACCTTCATGCAGAATACGTGACCAGAGCTCACGAGACAGGTAAGGCGCCTGGCTGAAAAGGCAGTCTACTTGACACTTCTGTGATTGCAGGTAGAGATGTTACAATATAGGAATAGAAACAGGACACCAGAGAAAAGTTATGACTGTCACCTTACAAGAAGCAGAGCCGGTGCTTGCTGGGCTCCAAGCACGGCAGCGTAGCAAAGCTAGGGATTTCTGAGCGTACAAATTGGACTTTTTATATCTACGTGTTCTTGGGATCAAGACTGGGAATGTACTGCTAAGACGTAAGCAAAATCATGTCAAGAATACATGCAAGTTGTGGAAGTGCTTTTCCATCCTAATGGAAACAAACCTGCATAGTCCCAAATTCTGGTGAAGAGGCAGCTTAAATAAAGCACAGCACACTCTGTACTTTAAGCCTGCTAAAGAAAGAGAGTACCTCAAAGCACTTCTGATACAGTGTTTTCATCATCTTGTGGATGAATGCTTTTGCTCTTTCAAAATCCTCTGGCTCAATGCTCCCTGATCCATCCAGAATAAAAGCAATCTCTCTCCCAGAAGCTGCCCAGGATATGGAAAGTAAAGGATCGAGGAAAAGGCAATCAGCAGTCTTGGTCAGGACCACGTTCTTTATCCAGTGTTATTAATCAATGCACAAGTAACGTCATTCGAACAAGCAACTGAACTGCACCAAGACCGCCCAGCTGTCATTTCAGCATGAGCTACAGCTCAGGTCTGGCAGCTCACAGTACAGCAACCCCCCAGGCTTTGTCAGTCCATGACAGTCCATGGCATGATTCTGTTAAAAGATACTTCACCACATACGCAAGCCATCTTCCTCCTCCTCCTCTTTGTCCTCCTCCATCCAGGAAGAGAGCTTGCCATCACCGCGGTCATTAGTGTTTCTGTGCTCTGGTGCTTCAGTTGGAATATTTTCAGCTGAAACAGGGAATGAGTTTGAGCAAAGATGACAGGACAGCGGAAGAGAAAGCAAAAGGTGAACGAAAACCTTGCATTATTGCCTACGCAGTGTTCCTGCGCCTTGCTGCCTGGCCACTGAACCCTTCCTCGTCCCTGCAGTCAACGTTGCTTTCAGGCGCAAGACTACAGGTTATATGGAAATATTTGTGAGTTTTGAAGGCTGTGGGGATCAGGACTGCATCTTAAAACTACAGCTACAGTTCAGTAGAAATAAACTGCTCTGAGTACACCCAGAAGTGTAAGCATCGTAACAGAAACACTGAGCATGCCATGAGTGGGTGTACTGTAAAGCACCTATTTCTGTACTGCTGTTATGGCTGCAGACCACAGATAAGGAACATGATCTCTTGTCCTGCCAGCTGGCTGCCTGAGGAGGACTGTTACTAGTGTAACAGCAATCACTTCTATTTGTTTTGCCGTTGCTGGGCAAGTGACTATGAGAACAGGTAAGATCTGGAGATGTAGTTATGTTCCTTGAGCAATGAAACTATCCACGATCACGAACCCACTCTATAAGTTGCCGAGAAGATAGATGTGTCAGGAGTAGGATTTCTTCTACCTGAATCACTCAGAGTCTCTCTCTCCAACTCTGAAAGGAAACTGTCAAAATCTTCATATGTGGACAGCACGAACCAGTCACTTCCAACTTCCTGCAACTCTTCTGGGACCCACTCGTTGCTAATGAACTCTCCAATCTAGGGAGAAAAGCCATCAGATAGGGGGACTGAAAGCGTTTCATACACAGACAAAAAAAACAACTAATTCCCAAACTGCCGTTAAAAACTTGAAAGCCCTGAAAAAGGAGGGAGTTTCCTGAAAGCTTGGTAAAGCAACCCCGATCCTAGATGCCACAGAAAGCCCTCATTTGCCAAAAATAAAGCTAAGAAAAACTCTAGAGCCACAAGATGTTTACAACTTAAGCATCTTTGTTTCTAGGACATATTCCTTAATCTCATCCAAAATAAGCTGTCTGGCATCAAGAAGATGGAGGCCTGAGTGAGTCAAGGGAGCCAGGGCACCTCAGATTGGACATCCTGCGTGTCTAACGCACGACTACTTTTTCTTCTACCCACCGCTAAAGCATAAGAGCAGACACATGAGATGGAAACATCACTCCTCTATATATGTGCTTTGATGGTACTTCCCACTCACCCCAGGAGCATAGAGTTTGACCATAGCCACTTTCAGGGAGTTCATCACATTTCTCAATCTATGGTTTTCCAGAAACACTTGCCCAGATGCCATGACAATGATTATCTTGTCACCAGTCTGGCTGGAGTCATGGCTTTCATCAAAGACTTCATCCCTGTGGAAACAGAAGCCTACAGGTGTTTCATGGGACAAGCCACATCTGCAGAGCTAAAAATATCAGTGTTAGTGGCAGGGTGCGGATGTTCATTGAGCTCTCGGCCCACAAGAGTACAGACGTGCAAAACAAACACGCGCATTCACATGCACAAGGATTTGTGCTTTCCAGGGACATTGGCTGTCTACAACTGGTAGCTCTGACTTCACAAGCACTTTCGCTAGTAGCATATGGGGCATTTTTACAGCGCAGGTCAGTATTGTTAGAGTCATGCTACTGAATAGAAAATGGAGTCAAGAGGGAAAAAGCATGGTTCCCAGAGATGCAGCAGATCAGTGAAAAAGATGGGAAAGGCCTGTGTTTACAAGTGACATATGCTCAAAGCAAGACCCAGGTGACTGAATTTTCATTCTGAGGCTCCTATGTCAGCCAGGAAGGATTTCACACTTTGCCTCTTGGCAACTTCTCCTTGTGTACCTGATGGTCCCCCAGAAAGACTCATTCACAGGCCTCAGCTGGCAGAGCCTGTCACTAAGAGAAGCATTGGAAAGGTGAGAGCTTCAAGGGTGGGAGATAAAGAAGAGTAGAGAGGAGGCACAGGAGCCTGGATTGATGCACATGAAACACAAAGAACCACTTGAGTGTTCCTGGTTCTTCTTGAGACACGTGAACTCACAACACATGCTGCAGTGTGGCTGCAATGTCAGTCTGTGAGCTCTGCTGCTTAATGTTTCGGACTTTGAAGAAAGCAGCTAGTCTGTCGCAGCTTTCTTGCAGGCTCAGTTCAGTTTGGATCTGTGCTCCATACTGCACCACAGCAAACCTGATCTGGAAAAAGCAGATGGCAAAGCCAGAGCTGGTTAGACAAGATCTAAAGCAGGATCCCCAAGTCCCTCAGAGTGCCAGGTTTAGTCCCAAACTTTACTGCACAAACACAGAAAGCATATATTGCAAGTAATAGGTAGATCAACTTTCTTTATCCCTCTGTCTCCATCACACATTTGTATTCTGACAATCGCCTTTGGATCAGCTCCAAGAACTGACTTCATTTTCTTTGGCTCAAGACAATGATTTCTCTGTCAGAATTTCCTGTATTTATCTACCTGGCTAGATCTTTTGTGATCACATGGCTCAGCCTCACTTCATCTCCAGATTTATTTAAATCATTTAAAGTAATGGCTTATAAGCCTCACTTCCTTATTTTTGTGTGTACTGTCTCAAGGTGCCCCAAGAGATTCACCTGGTAAAATATCTAAGCGTGCTTCTGGCATGAAAACCCACTCCTAGCTCTTTGACTTCCCACTTCAGCTCCTCCTCGGCTCACTAACATTTAACTCTTACAGTAGAATATGCAGAATTATTACCAGCATCACTGTGAAGTTTAGAAAGCAATAATTATGTGAACCAGGAGACTTGCATTCTTCATGAGATCTCTGATCTGCCTAGCAGATTATGAGCCTCTGAGGAGGTTCACATACCTTTGAGCATTTCTGCCACATTGACTTCATCATATTGAGGACAGATGTTTTGGCATTTTGGAAATCATCTGGCTTGGTGTTCTCTGATCCACCCAGAATGACAGCAATCTCTGTTCCCAGTTCTGTCAATGCAGTTAAATATAAGAGGGCAGTTGAAGGGACACCTAAACAGCCTAATATTTAGCAAGGGTTCAAGAACATTGACATATTATTAAACAATCAAAAATTTGACTACAGTGCCATCCAGCCATTCCGAAAGCAGGTCTAACTGATGATGTGGTCCACACTGTAGTGACAGGTTTTCTTTTTAAAAATCTTGCTGAATGATGACTGTAATAATGATTGAAATTTGCCATTACGAATAACCTTCAAAATCTCAAGTTTTTTCCCCCACCAGATGAATGCAAGTGGCTTCAAACTCAGCTAATACAGGAGTAAGTAATGCTTGGTCATGTTCAGTACCTACCTTTGCACATGTGGTTGTTCCCCACACTGCCAAAGGGCTCACCACAAGCGCTGCTGGTGTCTGTGCTGACAGAGCTGCTGGTGTCAGTAATCTTGTCTCTGCTGTTTTTACTTGAAATGCTGGTTAATTTGGTCTCAACTAGAGAATTTAAAAAGAAAGAAAAAAATACACTCTACCTTTTGAAAATACTCGTCTAATTAACACACCTTAAACTCAGGATCTGTTTCCACCCAGGTTCCCAAATTTGCAGAAGACCTGAGGATCAGGCTGTTAATAGCAGTTGGACAACTGAAGATGGAATGGGACCATCTAGGTGTCTAATTTAAACTTCTCAGCTTCTTTGCAGTGACAGCAAGAAGCAGAGCAAGGCTAGACAATCAGACCAGCTCTCTGCTCCCTTGATTAACTGCCCAATAGCCCAGTTAAGTTGGAAGCAAGAGCCTTGAGTGCCCAGGCACCTTTAAAAATCCCAGTGGATGTTTGTCACATCCATCCACTAAGAATGTCAATGCTTTTCAAAATTCTGGCTTAAGAGCTGGATCTTTTGGATGCATGGGGCACTGCAACAGAAAATCCCTGCTGCTGTGTGCTAGTCTTCAAGGCTGAACCTTGTAACCCTGTTGAAGTTACTATAATACTGTTAAAATTCAGTATTTAGTCTCTCCCAGTGGACTGTAGACCTTGCTGGCTAGGAACTCAGGAGGCCCCTGCTGTTCGAGCAGAGCCTCGTGCTGTTGTTTCTGTCCCTCTGCAAAGGCACAGTGCTGGCTTGGCTGCTATACCCATCTTGGTGACGTTGAGGAAGGCTGTGCTGCGCAAGTCGGTGGTGAGCAGAGTGCAGACTCCATTCATGTCCTCGGTAGTGGTGAAGGCTCGGTGGTGCTTCTTCTGCAGGCAAGCCTGTGGGGGTGGTGGGGAAGGCTAGTGAATGATGAACAAAGCCATAGACAGAGGATGACCGAAGACGCCACCTGGCAAACATTCAGTATCCCCTGCACAGCACCGAAAGCCTCCCAGTGAGAGTGAAAAAGCTCCTCCCCTGATGGGACCCCTACCACATCAGGGTAGCCAGGACTTCAGCCCTGAGCTGAGGCAAAGAGTGGGGCTGGGGTGCTCACCAGACTGAGGTGTTAGCCTCCCAACTGGTGGCTCTCCTAAGCCTTCTCTGCCAGTCCTCCCTTTGCCTGGGAGTGGGGGTGGCTGCAGTGAAGTACAAGGTTCGCTGCAGTCCTCAGCTGATGAGATGGGCCCTTCCCAGTTTTCCCTCCTGGCTGGCAATGCACCAGCTGGCTTTCCAACCAGCCGGTATCCAGCCAAGAGCTTTTAGCCTTCATCCTTCTGTTAAGTCTGCTCATTTGCATTTCCCAGCAAAAATACACAGCATTTTTGAAAAATAGAGTTGTACCCAGCCATGGATATTTTCAGTCCCTTACCAGGATCCAATCTGAATTCCTGTCAATAGCTATGCCACCATCCTGGATGTTTTTGGAGCCTTTAATCTTTCCTGAAATTGAGTGAATGATTGAATGAATGAAGAAGAAGGAGAACAGAATTAAAATGGGTACAGTACTTGTCAGCCTTGTGCAAACAGAATAAATACAGAGAAAGGCTACAACTACTGAGGCCAGCTATATCTGCTCTCCTAGAAGGCAGACTCAGAATTAATGTTATCAGCAACTCTAGCAGTAATAAAGATGTTGGAAACAAAAAACTTTGCCTTGCATTTCAACAGAGTTTAGGTGAAGACAAGCTGTGGCAGAAGAGGTCTTACAGCCTCCAGGCACATCACTCCCAACCGCTGGGACCGTGGGTTTGCATTTCCCTCTGTGAAGCGCTGATCTATGGGACGTAGCAGCGTGCCCAGTTCTCTCTGAAGCACCCAGCCTCCGCAACCCCTTGTGCCAATGGCAAAGCAAGCCTTGGGAAGGAGAAGCGGGACTGTACCTCGCAGAGGTATCTCCTGGCACTGGATCTCCTCCTGCAAAACAGTGCACTTCCTCAGCCTGCCCAGCCCCTTGTCTACTGAGGAAGTAGCCAAAATCCTGTAGAACAAGAAAAAAGTGGAAAAGAGGGAAAGTGGCACCATCAGGCAGAGTCTTTTGGCAGTGCAGTGCAGCGTGCCAGGGTGGCCACCCATTATTCTGATAATGCCTCTTAATTAACTGGACTCCAGTGTTGTTTTGAGCTGAATCAGCCACTAAGAGGAAAACACTTATTTTCCCCTAGAAATCATCATCCTTCCCATTATCTGAACTATGAAATCAAGAGAGCTATCCCAGACCAAGGAAGAGGTCTGGCAGTGACTTGCCCATAAAATACTGGAGGTAAAGGGAGGCTGGAGGTGCAGCAAGAAAGCTCAACCTCCGTACTAGGAAATGGCAGCACTGCTGTGTGAAATGGAGCCTGTTCTTTGAATCAGCCAATTTCTGGTCAGGGGGGTAGAAAAGTTTATTTACTCTGAAACTTAAAATACGCTGTCTGCTACACAGCCTGAGCAATCTGCTCAGCATAATAGCTCTGCAGCAACCACTTGTGGTTGGCTTCTATTCACCAGCCTGGCCATCCATTTCTCTTCCCCTACAGACCCAATAGTCAAAATACAGCAGTTTGCAGCTCTTTATGGTCTTCAGACCAAGCTCACAACATAACTCTTGACAGCTAGTGGGTGCCGTGACTGCTGCAGCCCTAGAAATGATGCAATATGCCAGGAAGTACTGCAAAAACCCAGCTACTCGTTTCTGCCATTTGGTGAAATGAGCAGACATCCTTTCTGTACAGCGCCATGACCTAGTTTTGGGTGAGGGGAGAAGCACCGTGAAGACTCGCAGGCTGACAATGTACACCTCACACCGATGAAGCCCTAACGCAGCTCATCGGCCCCTGAGAATCGAGTAACAATTCTGGGTCCCAAGCAGAGGAACCTGTGCTCACAGCTGTAGAAAGTGAGAAGCTACATGACCTCAGGCCACGCTAATTTATAAAGACCTGGGAAGTCTGGGTATGTTTTTCTTTCTTCTGTTCCTTACATGGTTGTGTTCCCATCCGAGTGCTGACGAACCGTGGGCCACAACAAAGAGGCTGTGTGTGGTGTGATCCACGTCTTGCCAGTGTCAACATTAAAGCTCCTCAAGGACTTGACCACTGAAAACAAATAAATAAATGAGTGCAGACTGGGATCTGTAGAGTTATAGTTAACAGGCTGTTGAGCCAGCTATCCCTGAACCCTGTCCACCAGGACAGCAGAGGCAGCCGGTGGGAGAGAGGTATCGATCTATGGAGATTTCACTGATTCAGATTAACAAAGGATTATCTTGCCCAGCCTAATGAAAAATAAAGTAACGCAAGCCCTGTTGTTCTGTTATGAAAGCCCATCTTGGATATCACAAAACATTCCTACTAGCCGAAGCTCATGAGCCTGCGCTTAGGCAAGAGAGGAGACAAAACTCCAGGGCTTGTGCAAGTGGCGTGCCACTTCAGGGTGGCACCACGGGATTCACTTCTTGTAAAGCTGATATTCAACAAACCAGGACACTGAAACCCATTAGATTATAGAATGAGCAGGTTAGGTAGCAGCAGGGATCGTTCCCCACAGAAATGGCATTGTCATAAACCTGGTAAGAAGAGGAGCACATAGATTTTGTGGGACGTTAACAAAAAGCTCAAAGTTTGGCAGGAAGGGAGCAAATTGGTGCCAAATGTGATGGATACTCTGCTGAGGATACAGCTCTGCTAAAAGTCCAATAAATTCTCAAAACAGCTATAAAACATCCATCAAAAAAAAAAAAAAAAAGAAAAAGTTCCACCCATTTTTCACAGAGCTGTTCAGAATTGGCATCTTAAAGATAACTTTTTTTCATGAATGCACTTCCTTCTTGCACGGTAGACCAGAAAAAAGAGGGGATGATATCGGTGTTTTAGCTGTAAGACTCTGTGGCAAGACAACCCTTATTGCTGTTAACACCGCAGCTCTTGATTTCTGTAAGCATGTTAACACCAGTAAATGCACAGGCTGGGAAGATAAATATAGTTAACTCTAAGTGACAGACTGAAAATGTCACAAAGTAGGATGGATGAAAGTCATACTACTCTGATAAATACTGGAAATTCAAGCACTGAGCTGTATCACCAAAGCTCTGCCGATCACACGACAACGTTGAAAACCTCACACTAATCTCAGGAACAAGCTCAAGTGACTCTGATCACAAACTCTGTCCCTGTTTGAAATTAGAACAAAAGTACAAAATCTGAATTTTACAAATTACTCCAGCCTAAGATCCTTGCTTTGAATGCCCAGACTCCAACTCCAGAAGCTGTAGGTTGAGTCTGCATTTAAACACACAGTCTAGCATTTTAATATAACCACTTCTGTATTAAAAAGAGGTCAAATTCTGTCCTTGTGTCCATCTAGAGTCTTTCCTGGGTTTAATTTTACTCAGAGCTGAATCTGAGTTTATGCAATCAATTCCGTGTCATTTCCCAGCCTGACTCTGAAAGCACAGGTGAAAGAAGTGAAATACCACCCTCGGAGCAAGGACATGAAATGTGCAAATAGTGTGGACTTTTAGTCTTTGTTTCTGCTTCCTGAAATGTTCCATCCCCCAGGCACACGGCATGCATCCCTTTCAGGGCTGAACTGCCGCCTTGCTTTGCAAATCCCACTTTACCGGTTAAAAAGCCTAAGTTAACTCAGAGACGCTCCTAGGCGTCTGTGTGTGTTTCCACTGTATCAGCCTAACAATACCACATATTCACAAAGGCTTCCAGCAAACTTCCTCTAAACCAAAACCAGAATTCCAGATATGCTGGAACTAGCTCCCTGAGAAGTTCAACTGGCTTTGAAGTACGGGACAGTTCTCAAGCAGGCAACAAAAAGAGAAAACAATGGCCGGGGAGCTAACCTTTGGCCTGGGAACCAGAGGCTCCTCAACTCCGCTTAGTTCTGCTGCTGCCGTCCTGCCAAGCCAAGTTATTTCAACATTTTGTTCCTGACTCCCTGCTCACAGGGGTTTCCAACACAGATGACTCAGGGAGTTTTAGCACTTTAGTTACTGAAATTAAGTGCACTGTACTTAACCTGAGGGGGGAAAAAAAGGTGTGTGTTGCCAATTAGCCAACTATAAAGACAAATGATCTGTAGAATTTAGGTGCTCAGCACAGAACTGGTAGATCCATTCTAAGCACAAAACCAAGACCCACCAGGTCAGACAGCTACATTTTTCTGCACAGCCACTTTCATCAGCAAAACCCGCAAATGCAAATAAAAAGGTTGCTAGAGAAGAGCGATAGAAAAGATCGACAGAGGCACACAAGGATAGAAGCCTCCCCCAACGATTCCACCCTAATTTTGCATAAGGCAAATCAAGAAAGGTCAAGATTTGAAAAAATATCCGTGACTTCTGCAGACATATCCATTAAAGATTTATGTTTACAAAGCTGGGAGTTACCTAGCATAATAACAAACACAAGAAGAAAGATATTAGCAGAAATAATACATCATCATACAATATGTGGAACTCAAACCCAAATAAGGAAAACAGTAGAGCATAAATCATGATGTTAAATCTAAAATCACAGCAAAGCAAGCTGCAGAGAACTTTGATGGGCATCTCATTAAAAGAATAAAATTAATAACATTTTTTTCCTGAACACACTGGAAGCATAAAGCTTGTCAGGAAGTCTGTGAGGCCATGAAATGAATACTTAAGGAATAATATTCTTTCTGTACAGATGGAGTAGGTATGTAGAGTATTGAGTCTTTTGAAAAGGGAACCAGACAAATGGCAATTCTATCCCATGGAGTCAAACTAGCATTTATGCGTGGAGTTGCTGGAAGAGGGGTCAGTAACATCCCTGGTGCAGATGTCCATCAATCCAGCTAATGGAGTAGCGGTGCAAGAGTGTTACCCTTTCTGGGCAGCTAAAAGACAAATTCATGACAAAACTGTCCCCACGAGGCTACAGGACAGAATGCCATGGATACAGACCCAGGAAACATTCCTTCTAATCCTCCTACTTCACACAAACTTACTCCCAAATAAAGGTCTTATGAATTTTCTTTTAAAAAACCCTACGTGTTCTAGAGCTCTTGTTAAGGAGGTCAAAAAGGCAAAAGCTTGGGGGAAATATACCTCTGAAAGTGCACACTGCTGAATCCAAGGTGTATCTAAAATGATGCAAGAAGAGGAATATAAAAAAATCACCTACACTCTACTCTCACCTACTTCACTAGGAGCAAATAGACAAACAAATAAAACGCTATGAAAGGCCAAACATAGCTTGTTAGCTTTGTATTTGAGAGTATCATTTCACTGGCACCCACTTTTCTCCCACTAAGGATGAACCATAAAACTTTCTCCACCAAAATGTGTGGGTTTCTCTGAAATAGCAGAAAAACCACATTACAAACTAAAGACTTCCCATACAAGTCCAAACACCCTGAACTTTCTACATAGGAATTGTTTTATTGGCTCACATTAAGGGACCAGTCTGAGTCTCCAAAAATTACTTTGTTTCTGGATTGACTTTTATTTTCTAATATATGTAAAATAAATATAGAGTTAAGACTCACTCATTAGGAACAGCAGATACAGGAGCCATCTCATTGTTCCCAGCTTTAAGGTGAAGGAAGGAGGAGGACTGGAGCTACCAGGCAAAAGCTGCTGTCTTCCTCTGATGAGTCTCCAGATCTGCACGTCTAATTGGGCTTGCCGAGACAAAGCGACTCTGTTGTGGATTTCCTAACTGAGGTTTCAAGGCGTATGCTAGTGACATTTTAATAAAACTGCAGATGCAAAGACCTACTAAAAGGTAGACTTATGTTACTGAAAGGTAATTTTTGGCAGTGTCTCCATTTCTGTCCATCAGCACATTTAGTATACCTAGAAGAACAGGATCTGTCTGGAAAAGCCGCTAAGGTCTATGTTTGTACTGTCCACCTTGTCCTTTGGCGCTTGCTACGTGGACATGTCACATCCCATTGAAACGTGCAAACAGACTGACTCGAGGGAGCTCACAGCAGGGATTTAAGAGAGATGTCCACTCTCAGATGTCCCCCAGGCATTTTTTTAATGCAGAGGGTCTCCCTCTCGCACGCACACAGACCACTTGGTGCTCTTCCCCTTTATTTTGTGTATTATCGGTGTCAGAAACGGTGACATTTTATGGCAGGATGCCCAGGGTACGTTAAGGGATTCTGCACACCTCCCCTCTACCAAGAACTTTGGTTTCTATTGATCCCTTGTTTCTCCGCACTGCTGACCCTAGTCTGGACCAGACTAGCACAGAATTACTCCCAAATAGTTCATGCTATCAGAGTATTGTGTAGCAAGCATTATTCAGATGCAGTGTGTTGCTATTACAAGTGCTAAACAAGCTGAAATAGCAAATGCTGAGCAATCACAAGAGTTAACTGCATGGTAAATCCTTTTTGAAGTGGTGGGGGGGTGGTGGGGGGAGGCATGAAAGCTGTTCCAGAAATGTGGTTCCCTTTGTCCAAAAAGTGTAAATTTTCAAAGCATTCTCAGAAAAGAGCGCAACAAATCACACAGACACCTTCCAGCTAACCTCCAGCTCTCTTCCTCTAAGGACTCGCTGTGTTTAACAACATTTGACACCCATCCTCACGGTCCAGAAATGCGGTAGCACTCCACATCTCATGAATCCGAACTGAAAAAAAAGATGACGTCAAAAGAGGAAGTGAAGAAAACACTCTTTGCACTCAGATTTTAGTAGCAGTTAGGCGCCAGCCACGAGGCAGCCACAGTCATGCCTTTCTGAGGCTTTGCCTGGTCCTGTCTGGCCCCACTTTTATTCATGCTGCTGAAGCAGATATAAGGTTGCAAGGTGGAACAGTTTTCTTTTAAAATGTCTTTTTTTTTTTTTCCAATTTTATTTTCATTTTAGTCCCAGAGCAACAAATGAAATTTCTTAAATACAGCAAAGAAGATCTGATAACTGAAAACCGATAGCTAGCCACAGCAAAGTCCATCTGAGAAATCTGCCAGCTGCATCGCTTCACAAATAGCTCTTTGCAGCTTATGTAGACTCACATAAAGCATCTGTTCTTTGTCTGAGCCCTTTTGCTTGTCACATTTCAAAGACTCCTTTCGCTAGCTACAGAGGCAACGGAAAGTATGCTCGGTTGCAAGTGGGGTCACAAAGAGATGAAGAGAGAGGGAATCAGTCAAGACGCAGATACACCTCCCCATACTGGCTTCAGCTTCAGAGCACGCTTTGAAAAAACACAGGGGGAAAAAACAACAATAAAATAAAATGTGCAAAGCATTTGAGGAACAAGAAAGTTTTGCTTCCACCTATACCCCTGAGGAAAATGGCCTTATGGGGAATTGGGAACCATACAGTTACTTTTACATCCATCAAGTTACTTTTACAAATATTACATGGACAAGCAGCGAGATCATAGAATCATAGGATGCCCTGAGTTGGAAGGGACCCTCAAGGACCATCGAGCCCGGCTGCTGTCCCTGCACAGCACAGCCCCATGTTCACACCGCGGCTCTGAGGGCCTTGTCCAAGGGCTCCGTGAATAGCGCCGGGCTGGGTGCCGTGACGGCCTCCCTGGGGAGCCTGTTCCAGGGCTCCACCACCTGCTGGGGGAAGAGCCTGCTCCTCATACCCAGCCTAGCCCTCCCCTGGCACACCTTCCTGCCATTCCCTGGGTCCTGTCGCTGGTCACCAGAGAGGAGAGATCAGCGCCTGCCCCTCCTCCTCCTCCCCTGGTGAGGAAGCTGCAGCCCGCCATGAGCTCTGCCCTCAGCCTCCTCTTCTCACTTGCGGTGGGAAGCATTTGGAGCTTAGTAGAGAGGCCACAGGGAGCAATGACCAGGCAAAGTGTGCTCAGGTAGAGGAGGAGGAAGAGTTTGGAAGCAACAAGGTCTGCATTCATCTCCCAACCCTGCCAGAAACCGAGCAACCAAATCACCCAGACGAGGGTTTGAGCATCCATAACCCTGCATGGAAAGTAATGAGAGCTGCTGGTGTCTTTTCTTCATGGCATGGCTGGGCCTTCAGAGTCTCCGTAGCTCATACATACAGAGCAGACAGAGGAGAGAAACCGCAGCTGTTCCTTCACTGACGTTTGTGAAAGGTTTCTGTTTTCTCAGATAAGAGCCCTGCAAAGCCTCCCCATTTGGAAAGGGATGGGTTCACATGCAGGTGGGTTTACCTGTCACAAGAGGTAGAAAGGAGAGGGCACTTCATCTGTTGATAATTTCTTGTGTAAATGACTGAAGTGTTTCCTGGAAAAACATGATCTATTAAGAGTGGATCCCAAAACCCTGTTGGGCCTTCAAAGCCATGAACTAGCTTGTAAGTCTTTCCTCTTGCAAGGAACTGCAGACATCCCACAAAACGAAGCCCAGACAGCCTTCCTGTTTGTAACAAGACCAAAATGGGAAGTAGTTCCGATGCTGAAACCAAAGAAGAGCCTTGTACATTAAGAATACAGAAAACAGGGAGGTTACTGATATTAATCTCAATAGTACTGACTCAACCCTCACTGCAGAGAGTTTTTAACTCCTCAAAACCCTCCTTTTTTCCAGAGCACATCAAAGAACTGTACAACAGCCTGGGCACTGCTAAATCTTTTGACCAACCTGACATATCTGTTGGCTGCATGTACCTGTCCCTGCCTACCGCCCATCATCCTTCATTCATGAGCTTGACAGGGCTGGGACTGGTGGTCTGTGCCATGACTGTGAAGCACAAGGAACATGCCAAGGCCCGGTTTCACAGCAGATGCTAGCTGTTTAAGAACATTTTTGATGCAGACCAAAAGATTAACACTGCAAGCTTAAGAAAGGGGTTTAAAGAGAAGCAGCTTCAAGGAATGGCTGAAGAGGCAGGCTATCTTGAAAGCAAGTTGTCACAGCCCACAGCTATCAAAACCACTACCAATAAGCAAGACTTCACTTTTGTTGTTTATTAAGACTCCAGGCAGGAATGGCAGATCAGATTCTGCATTTCTTAAGAATCTCAAAGTTTCCCTAACACAGCAAAGCACCGAGCACAGCAATAGATTACCATATGCCAGATGATCCTTTTGTGCAATATGAGCACCTTGCCAAATCTTGGGAACACTTAGGACAAAGCCATAGATGGAAAAAGCAGCTGAAGGCTTCACAAAGCAAGAAAACAGCAGGAGCTGGAGTGAGAATAGTTAGTTACAATGCAGAGACCCAATGCAGTGAAGCGGCAGAGGGAATTGCCCATCTGAAGAGACAGGGAATAAGTTCTAAAAGCAATGCTTTTGCTGCCAGCCCCATGCATGTAGTAAGCAACAGGATGTTGTCTCCAAAAGACAAAGCTCCTAGCTTCACTTGCTCAGAGTAGAAATGAGAGACAGGAAATCTTGAGTTGCATAGTTTATCCTACTGAATGACAGTCTGCAGGTTTTGCAGGGTTACCACTAGCCATTCCCTCTATGAAAGGTGCATCCAATGCAATTACAGCTTCAGGTGCGGCTGCATAAACTGACATGAGGTCATGAGAAACAAGAGTTCACTCGCATGGCAGTGAGGTCAGCACCGTGCTGGGTGAAAGATAATCAGGAATTTGATAAGGCCTTATAGTCCACACTGATCACAACTGCTCTGCCTTTTTGAGGGAGCCTGAAGCTCTGAAAAATACATCCAAGGATGGATGTTTTCTATTACGTAAACTTGCTATATTGATAGTTTACAGAAATGCATGTTGTTATTTTTAAATATAGGCTGGAAGTGAGACAGCTCATTTTTATCTCTTCTCCACAGACTTTAAAGCATGCTTCCCATCCTGCCTGAGGCAGTGAGCACGTTACAAAAAGCAGTGAGGTCCTTGTAATTGTTTACAGCAAGACAGGATGCCCACTAAGACTGACAAGAAATAACAACTGCATGATGCGTTTTGGCCCATCTCTCTCTCAGAAGCCACATGCAAGATTCTGCCGCTGTTTTCTGCGGAGACAAAGCAACCTGTGAGAGACAGGCGTTTCAGAAATTCTCCATGTGAAGTTACAGGTCCAGGAAATCCACATTGCTTTTGTGCTCTTAAGCAAATGTGCACATCCTGCAAACGATTTCATTATAATACTGTAAAATGGGAATTCTGATGTGGGCTAGACACCAGGCACTGCAGGTACAGACACAAAGAACTCAGTATGGCTCTTGATGACTGAAGACTGAGTATTTGTCCACCCATGTCTCACACCAACAGTGTTTTGCACAGAAGCCAACTCCATCCTTAGCAACTTTTTATGCCTCTACAACACTCTATTCCAAAGCACTGCAGTGCACTCTCTTGTGCCAAAAAACCATAACAGTCAACCCATTCTTAGACAGGTCACTGCATCCTTTGCTCCTCTACGGCAAACAGCATTATTTCTACACAGCTCAGAAAGCACTGCCTTCCCAAAGACTGCTCCCCACTGCCCCTAGGGTCTTGCTCTTGTATCTTTACACATAGTGATAAGAAAGTGTTAGGCAGAGAAAGTTGAGTAAAAATAGTTTCTTCAGAGGAAATTAATGATTAAAGTGCATGAAAATATTTAAAGCCACAGGCTGAACCACAGTCTTTGATGAAATGCACTTTAATACTGATAATGCCTTCAATTCTTCCAGCCGCTATAGGAATAACTACTCCTTTGAAGTTCAAAGCAAGGCTGCAATCCAGAAAACCTGCTAAAGATTTCTGGTTTGTCCCTCTAGAGGCATCATCTCAGTTGCTGATAGCTGGGGCTGCAATAGTGACTGCTCCTCTGAAACAGCTGATCTCAGTTGTTTCCGTGGCATCCGTTTCCATGATCTTGTCTCTACAGCAGGAGACATAAAAACAGCAGCCCTTCATCAGCAGGAAGCTGACAAAGGGATCCAGTTTTTAGAAGAGCGCAGGTTAGGGAAAACCCAACATACAACAGATAGTATTTTAAGTGTTGCAACCTCCCCACTCCTAGAAAACTGGCATCTAGGAAGAACCTACGCTGGAAGAGCAGGGGGCTGTGTTTAAATCCGGTGGAGCTTCTGCCCAAGCTCTGCCAGGCTGAACAAAATATTTCTAAAGAAAGTAACAGCTCTCCATTTTTCCACACAGAGTTGCTTCCCAGGTGTAACAAGGGAAGCAAACAATTACCTTAGGCAGAATTTGACAAAGTTGCCAGTGTTAATGCCCTGATTTGTGCTATAAAAGCCCGTGATTTTAGCACTTGCAGTATGAGTGGGCCTAAATTTTACTTTTCCGAGAAAAAGCATCATGCATTTGGGCTACTGAGTCAAAGGGAAGAACAGCTCTTGCTTCTCTCAGCAGCATTTCCTGCCCATTTCTACCAGAGGTAAATAGGAACAGCATCTCCATTCTCATTATTTGTTCCCAAACTCTGACCAGGTCCATACCTACTCTAGTTCTTTATTTTCTCAGCTCACAAGTGATGCTGCTACTCTTGAGGCATGCTGAGTGGAAGCAATTTCATGAGCAAGCTGGCCTGCCTAAAACTTCTGTTACTAAAGATGTAACAATATGTCAAGAGTAGTTGCTGAGCAGGAAGCTAAAAGGACACTGAAGACCTCTCTTCATGATTTAATTTACCTTCTGGATTTATTTCTGAATCATTGGTGTTTCCAGGGTCTTCCTTAAGAACTCCCACATCCTTTGCCCAATTCGTCCATTTAATTTCCTCTACTCTGGAGACATAAAATGCAACAGACACTGATGCATGGAGCACAGCATTTCAGTCCATATCTCATTGTCCCACAGCATTCCAACCCAGCTCACCCTGCCAACACAATCCTAACGGTTTGTCTGTAGCAACAACACCCTACAGAGCTTTTTTTTTAGTAAAGATCTTCTGTAGTCTAAACAAATATCTTAGGTAATAGGTAAATATCTTCCCCTGCATATTGTGTGTTGGTCTATGTTGTTTGTTTTAAAATACTCCAGTTCCTCCTAGGGAACATACTTAATATAGAGGAGAAGATTCCACTTTCTGTACGTGCTCCATAGCCCATAACACCCTGGAGTTACAGAAGTGCTGCCCGCAGTTTGGTTTGCTGGGTGGAGAAAGGCTCATCTGCTCTCCCAGCCCCTCCATGCGAGGAGGAGCGCTGCCCCCTCGTGCTGCACTCAGGTGGCATGCTCCTGAGCAAAGAGGCCACCAGCCTGCATCGCTCCCACCGCAGCCCGCTCTGCGCACAGCTACACTCGCAGCAGCAAAGCAAGCACCATTGCAGACACCCTGCCACCATAACCACTTGCACAGATGTGGGTTAAACAGGACATCTTTTGGTGACAGCATGTCTTGGTGATAACGCTGGCGGCTCAGCTAGCTCTCAGACTTCCAGCATTGCAATCATCAACCAGTTTGCATGCACCCAAGAACATGTGGTTCAGTCACTCCGGTGAGTCAGTGCTGAAATCCCCTCTGGCAGTTTAGGGCTACCAGCTTATGAATAACAGGAACCCATTACTAGGCTGGAGTGTAAGACGTAGTGGTACATCTGTCTTACCTGAAACACCATTTCTCATCTTTCTTATTGAGGCCCACCGACATGAAGCAGCCAGATCTCCTCTTCCCACCTTGGCGCCACAGCCAGGCCTTCTCTATTTCTAGAATAGCAATAGCCCTCTGAAAGAAGAAATCCATGTCAGTGGGAAAACAGGACATACAGAGCCCAGCCCCTCTTTTCGATTAAATCTTCCCCAATCAGCAACTCCTTTGACTTAGAGAATCAGTTTGGAACTCAATCCCAAAATGCTCCTTAGCTTAATAGTACCAGTCAGTTACTTACTCCCTCAAGTTACTTATGCACATGGATCTGGGCTGGCTGGTAGCCATGCAAACAGCATGAGTTTTAAATACATCTAAAAATCATGCTAGGATTTACCCCTGGAGTGGCAAATGAAAGTAAAAGAGAAGTTTATAGCTGAGGCTGGGGATGAAGACAGGCATTGTCATCCCTGACGTTATGAGACTCAGGTAGGAGTTCGGGCCACAACGTAACTGCTGAGCAGCACCATGCCTCACCTGCAGCTTCCAGACGCTTTTGCTATAACCAGAAATATCCGTGACAGTCTCGCTCATGAGCGCAATCAGCATGTTGAGCAAAAGAATGTAAGTGAGGATCACAAAGAGAAGCAGCAGGAGCATGACAAAGTATCTGAATCTGGCATGTTCCTGGAACTCCAGGTCGCCCATTCCAATGGTGATCTTGAAGAGCTCCAGGGCGACGCTAAGCAGCCCGCCATACATAGCGTGGCTCCCAGTGCTCTCCATGTGAGCAAGAGACTTGTTCTGAGAGACCGAAGGAGCATCTCCCATCAGCGTAACCAGAGCTATGAGAAAAACAGAATTTGAATCCTCCTCAGAAAAATTTACTTTTCGCAGCCCAGCCTACGACATAATGCTGAGTAAGGCCTTACCTGCAGCAAAGCCAAAGAGGAAGATCATATAAACCAAGAGAAAACGTAGCAGATCTCTCAGGATAGTCTGAAACACAAATCAGGAGGAGGTGCCATTCTTTATCTCACATGAAATCACCAGGATGATCTCCTGTTCTCACACATCATAAACCAACCCCCAGTAACAACACTGAAAGCAAGTTCAAAAATGCTTTTATCCGGTTTAAGAAACTACTAATACATGTTAAATTCCTCCCGCGGGTAAGTAACATCATCAGTAGCTTAATCTGAGAGTACTACATGAACTTCTTTGTTGTTATGTTTGTATGAATAGGTTCTTTGAAACAAATTTCATGTCACTTCCCCACTATGGCTGTTTCCAAATTGTTTCAACACGCATCTCTTCCTTTTCTATCTTCATTGAGTTTCACACAAGTGGTGATCAGAATTCTTCCCCGGCACCTCATTTCACCTGCTTTGTCTTGCCTTTCTAGTCCCAGGCTCCTTTATGGACCTGGAAACTCTTCTCGGCACAAGCATAACAGTTCCAGGTAACTTGCGCTGGTTTTGACTGCTAGTTTTGAGCTGTTTTATGACAACCAGGTAAGTGTCAGCTGCTCTCACTTGCTATATTCAAAGATGGCAAACTAGTGGTTTGCTGCAATTGTACTTCCTTGAAGACACTGATCTAATTGCCTTCTGCAATTTCTTTACTTCCACAGTCAGTACATCAATTCAATTTATGGTTTTCAAGGTCCTGAGAGAAGAAAAGTAATTGCAGGACTTCTTTGAGTTCCTCACACCCAAAAGCTTTTCATACAAACTTTTTTCTGAGTACTGACCTTCTGTATCATGACGCTGTAGATCCCAGTGCGTTCAAAGCCCCGAGTGTAATACAGCATGTTCACCCATCCCAAAAGCAGGGAGAACACCATCACCGCCACATAGTTTTCTGAACTTGCACCATACAGGACTGCTGACAGCAGCAACGAGAAAGCCTGGATGAAGCTGGAGAGGAGCAGAATGAGTGACACAGTGACTTGCCTCAACAAAAAGGCCCATTTGCAGATCTGTTCTGTTTTGCAAGGAAAAGCAAACACATTTTACGAGGCTACATGGAACATATAAAGTGGCAGTTAATCAGACACATAGCTTATATAAGCAAGTCCTGTTATAACCAGACCCACAAATTCGTTGCAGTTTTGTTATGAACTGGTTAGTCTCACAGTATGGAAACTCTGAACTGCTTGATGTAACTCAACATAACCGATATTAAATGGAGAACTTTAACACTTACAAACACATGCATACATACATGCACACACATGCATCTATGCCCATTTCTCCTCAGAAAAATGAGAAGTTATTTTCCTTTCAACCAAATCTGAGCCATAGTGACTGTATGATTAAAAACTTGAGCTCTTCTTCTAACAAGTGTGTGTTCTTAACTGCGGAATAATTGAGGGTCTGACCTTTGCTGTGTTCAGCTACAAATCCAAAGACAGACCCTACCCAGCGAAGTCCATTACAACAAAGGGTTATGACAAGATACAGCAGGTAGGAGAAGCAAGCAGGGAAGGGATGGAAAGAGGAGACAGTGGCAGAGGATCAATCTTTCCTGCTCACCATCTCCTAGTAATGTTAGGGCAACTTAGCTGCACACAGCAGAGAACCAATTTCACCTGTGCTTTCATTGTGCAAAAAACCTCAAGAGACATACATCAAGATCTCAATGCAGCTGTCAGAACACATAGTCTTCAGGGACTGGCGTCTCCTCCGCAAGTACAGACTCTAACAGATTAAAAACAATGGTAGCCATTCATCAAAACAACAGGGCATGCTAGAGTGATTCCTGCCCAGTACAGCCTACTGCTCAGGGGAGAGGTTTGCTCCATAAGCTGCTTTTCATGCTTTCATTTTCTAGATCCCAAATTTCAACTAGTCATCCTTCCAAGATGAAAGAAGGCCTTATGTATAAAGGGCAAGGATAAACAAGGGCTGAGTCATGGCTCAGCCCAATGTCTTTATTAATAGGCTGCATTAAATACTAAAGATGCATTTTAGTACCATAAATCACAGAAGCCTCTCATAATTATTTTCCATTGTGAGCCTATTCTTCCCCTTCCCCAGCAACCTGGCTTGTGCCACCCCTGTCACTGCCAGATCGCACTGACACTGAGTGTCTCATAGCAGGATTCCCTCCTGCCATCCACTCATGCACATCCCGATGCGTTGTCTCAAC
>VZTV01054920.1:93189-104822 GCA_013400875.1 Anhinga rufa
GGAGGCTGCTCTGACACAGCAATAGAACAGAAACCTTACCTCTGTAGTAACAATCAGAACATGCCGCATTGACAAGTGGCCTGGGATTCTGTGTTTTTTGGTCTATTTCCAACAAAAGTGGGATTGTGTCATTCTTTCCATTTTTTAAGTTCAACAGGGCTTTCATTAAGCAGGTCTTCCCAGTCTTTGCATCTAGTAGAAAAAGAGTATTGAATGGGTTGTGCACGTACTTTGCACACATCTGTATTACTTGATTCAGAACTTAACTGTCACTGTAGGACCCAATACAATAATTATTTTAAAGGCCTTTCTCAGTATTTTTAGTCTGCAGTAGAGGCAAAAGCCTTATGATATATATAACTAATGGCATTCTCCATCCTCAGGTGGACATTAGGAAAATAGAAGAATGGACAGAGGGCTGGAGAAAGCAAAGAACCATGAGCAGGTTCCCCTGCTTCCCTCCTACATTAGCAATCGGTGCCTCTGCTAACCCTGTTTAATGGAGAACTGAGCAGGAATCTACCTGTGTATTCAGAATTGGTGAGAAATTTGGAGGTCCTCCTTAAGTACTCAAGTAAACCATCCAGTGCCTCGGGGCTGCCCCTTGAGACTGCGCTGAAGAGCCTGTCTCTGTCAAAGCGGTTGGGGTCCTTTTGGCTACGGAAGAAATGCAAAGCGTTAAAAAGTTCTGGAGAGCGGAAGACAAGAGTGTGCAATGAGTTCTGGTGGGATGGTGTAAGAAAGGAGGGAGGCAGAAAAGTTTGTCAGAAAAAAACAAGTATTTTATTTTTGAGTCAAGGGGGAAAGAGAATTCTGGGAAATAACTGTCTCTATTAAGTGGCTGCTCTTGCCATCAGCTGGAGCGTTTCCCAGATCCAGTCTGATGTGCAACCCTGGAATGCAGCCAGAGCACAAAGGCAGAGAAGCCCAAGATAGCTGCAGGACCAGAATCAGTCCCATCACATGGTGTGAAGCGCTCTGTGAGCTAGTTTACATCCCCCTGGCAAGAACAGTTCAGTTGTATAGGGCTCCATGCTAAGAGGCTCTTACACCCAACTTGGCTTATTTGGTGCTAGTTCAGATATACCCAAAATATACCACAACACACACCATACAAATACCTTCCAAGTGCAGAAGGAAAGGGCTAATATGTCCTGTTTCTGCCTTTAATTACCTCCCACCAGATCGCCACTTTTAATTTAGACTTCAGTAAAGTCTATAGGCTCCTACCAGCAGGGTTCAGTACAGATCAACAGGGATCCCAACCTTGTCAAATATCCAGGTTACTCACTTGCTGACGAGTCCCGGCCGATAGTTCAGATTAATCTTGACTCTAGGAGGAAAGTCACTGCTTTCCTTCTGATAAGGTGTCTCCAGGGGCTGTGGCTCTCCTTTCTTTCCATGTAGCCCTGATCTATCTTCTTTTTTACTAGATGCAGGTTTATCATCCTGGATACTGTCATCTGTTTCTAGTAACCCCATCAACCTGTTCCTCTGACCTGGGCCTGGCTGCCCATTTGTGAAGTTATCCATTTCTAGTAGAGACGGTCTTGCAGATCACCAAAGAGGTACCCGACTGGGAGACTAAACCTGCAAGGGAGAGGGAGAATTAACACCATTTGTTCACCGAACGGTGCGGCACACACGTAGAGGAAAACATGTTTCCAGGTCCAGCATTCCAACAGTTGGCTATGGGTCCCTTGAGAGAGAGGTTCAGTAAAACTCTGCCCAGTGGGAGTATCTGAATAAAGCATCAAGGCCTTAAATAGGGTACCACTGGGGAAGTTCAAAAGCAGCTCATGAAATACAGGCAACTGGTCTGCAGAACATCTGAACCCCCTTTGTGAGATGACCTCACCTGTTGGCAGCAGCACAGGGTCCTTACATAAAAGGCAAAGAAAGTGGATCTTTAGGAGACTATGATCGTTGTTCTTGTCTCAATGCAGCCAACACAGGCTAGTCACCAAGTGGCCAAAAAGATAAGACTAACCGTAGACCTTCTTTGGAACAGTGGTAAGTTTATTCCTGTTCTCTGTTGGTAAGAATGACAATATTTCTGCAGGGAAAACATGTGCACAAACTATGTTCCACTCATGCACTCTCGCATTTCATCCTGGGGCAAAATGAGAGGGATCTCCCCGGTGTTTGGAGCTGTTGGCTCTCCATGTGGGCACAGGCTTTGAACTTCCAGCTCCACAGCAGAGGCAAACACACACCCCAGCTGCCCACTCACAGCCCTCAGAGCCTGAACACAGCACAGCTCTCCCAAGAGCAAAGCTGGATACAGATCTGCTGTACAGAGAGCATCAGTATTCATCAGAGCACGCAGCCAGCCCACTTCTTTCATCTACTATGTCCTGTACTCCTGTTTTACTCTTTTGAGACAGCTCTTCGTATATATCTGGATACATCTCGGATCCACACCCAATGCAAGCTATCTGTAATCAGCATACAGCTGCAGATTCGTGCACAGTTTGTGAGGCAGTGAGGAAACATCCACGATTACCAACCTGAAGCAGAGCTTTTTTTTAATAACTCCGTCTTATTCACAAGTACTCCCTCCAAATGGTTAATAGGTTTTCTCTGAAGAGAAATCTCCCTTGCTGGGACCACAGCCAGACTCCATAGCCTGTACCAGCAAAGAGGTAAATTGACACAGCATAAGCATTCTGGCTTAGATTAGGATGTGGAGAAACATCGCTGTAGGCAGAAAACAGCCCCAGAAGATCTTTATGCAGCTCACAGCAAGAAATCCAAGGGCTGATTTCAAGACAAACCATTATGATAATTCAGCCATTCAGTTTAGTCTGCGCTCTAATGGCAAACATTCCTCTGCACACAAAGGCATACACCCTATAACCCCATTCCAGACTTATTTCCTCCCCAAAACACTTACTGGTACATTTGCCGATCCTTTAGAGGGCTGTTTGTACTTCCATAATAGCTTGCTTGTGCTTTTCTGTCTTCCTTTCCCAAAAATCATTTCTCAGCTGCAGTTTCCATTCCTCCACAGTCCTCGAGCGAGTTATTTATTGTCAGTCTTGAACTGACAGACTGTCTGGTTTAAAAGCAAGAGCAAAACTGTCCTAAAATAAAAGACCCTATAATATATACATCCACTTCATGCATCCCTAGGAAACACAGACCGCACTCTCTGTTTGCCAGCTCAGCTTTCACTTCTCTACTCAAGAGCTGAGTTGTTTCTTTCTGTGACTTTACCAAGCCATTTTGAGTAGCGCAGCACAAAAAAAGCCCTGCTGTCAAAAGAGGAAGAGCGCAGCACTTACGCCAAGTTCCTGCAAGCTCCACCCAAGAACTGATCTGACAAGGAGTCCCAATGGATCCTTCAGAGGGTAGATAATTGCTCAGTAGAAATCAAGTCAAATACCAACAAGCATCAATAAGTATGAAAGCAGACCCCAAATTATTTACATCCATGGGTGAGAGTCCTCTTCTGCTGCAGAGAAGACCACGCTTACATTAGCACTCTATTAATGTCACAACGTTGAACTCCTAGTTGGTGGTGGTCCATGAGAGAATCCGGGCTTCCTGTGAGAAGGAATAACCACAGATTATTGTCATTTACTCAACTGTATAGCTTTTTACAAAGTGAAGAAGGGCTTGCACAGGAAATGACTAGATAGATTTCTCAGTAAAAGAGAGAGCCAATGAGTGCAGTGCTCTTATATGGGAAAGCTGGCTGGCTGGCTATTGCAAATTCACGATGCTTAACCCCTGCCTGCACACACAGAGGCAACACCTCGTGGCTTTCAACAACAGCGCGCTCAGATCTCAAGGGAGGCAGCTGATTTGACCCTGACAGTGCTAGAGCCTGTAGTTTAGTCGTCAGGTTTGTCACTAGGCTCCCACCCTTAGCCCCAGGACAAGCAAGTATGCATCAAAACATCTGAGGTCAACTGTTTCTGTGGGAAGCCACTTCTTCTCACACTTCACACACCCCAGTTACGAGACAGCGCAAACTGTATGAGACAATAAACTAGCCACACTGTTAGCCGACAAAGTAGCTGGTGTCAGCTGCTCATCACAAGCACAGGAGACTGCACAAAGCAGCCCCAGTTCCAAAACACTTAGGCCACTGGTTACATAATTTGCCACTGATTTCTTAATGGGCTGGTTCTCCAAAGGAGCGCAAGTCTTGGAGAGGCTTGGAGGTTCTGGGAGCACGGCCTGACCACCCCTACAACCGCGTGTAGCTGAGACCACGCACACACACTAATACCCCTTCACTTGTCACTCACAAAACAGGACCCCTGGGAAACAGAGGACATCAGCTCACACCAAGCATCTTAGTTTTTTCTCTCCCGCTCCGAACGGAACAGAGGTCTGAGGAGGCGGCGTGATCATTATTTGCCGCAGCATCAGTGCAGGATGACATTCAGCACCTGGAGTCTCAATGGCCTTCCCCAGCACAATGTTGCTGCCTAAAGCAATCCCCCTCTGACAGGACGGCAGGAGGATGTGGGGCTTCCTGGAACGTGGCCATCACCCATAGAAACATTCCCAGATGGCTCCTGCTTTGAGTCAGATGCAGGCTGCGGGATGACCTTCCTATAAATACACCCAGTAAATGGCAGGGTGCCTTTTCCTCTTTCATGGCTTTGCATGAGATCACAAGCTTACTTCTCAGATTCCCGTGTTTCAAAATTAAGCTGATCCAGAAGCAACGCAAAGCTGCTTCTTCTTCTTTTCAGGCATAATGATTTATTAGGACCAGAACAGCCTATAAAGAACAAACATATGCAGATAAATGCAAGACCAGATCTCATCTCTCCCTCATTCCAGTCTTGCAATGATTTAGTTAGTTTGTTTTCATCGTGTTACACTTAGTTTACTGTGATACCAACAGACATAGTTTCAGGCCTGGGAGTTTAGCTGAGACTTATGGGTTTAAGTCCTCTTGGGCTTTTCCCCCAACCTTCACGGGGGTCAGCCCACCGTTCTAGCCAAGGAATGAAATCAGCCCACAAAAGTGCATCATAACAGACTTCTTTCTGCACATCTGGTTTTAATAGCTTACACAGAGGAAGGAGAATGTGCAGCTTGCTGGGAAAGGGATGACTGCCAGCTGAGAGGTCACCACAGCAAAACAGAAACACGGAGCTGCTGGGAGAACACAGAACCCTCGGCATGCACGCACACATGCGCATATGCTTTCCCAGAGACTACACCAGGGTAAACACTCGCACTGCAGAGAAGGGAGAAGCAAGGCAGAAAAAAATACAAGATCTGCCCAAATGTGCGCTTGCTAGTGACGGCGTTCCGAGGTCCGCAGCGGGATTACGTCGCTGCCGTGCACCGGCCAGCTCAGCTGGTTATGAAGCTTAACGAGCATCTTGCCACCAAAATTGAAAATCCTGGCAACTGTTTGGAATCAGGAGAAAGCCATCCTAAGCAGCATGGAGGGGGAATAAAAGGGGCAATTTAATTTCACCTATCTGCCAGCCTGAGCTTTCAAAAGCAACAGGTGATCCTCTTGCCTTTTGAGGCTTTTATTTGGGGGAACAAGGAGGAATCTTGCAATTGCTCGGTGCTTACTTTGCTATGAAAATGTGCCTGATGGCACTAAGTTTCTCCTGTCGGGAGAGGCACATTCTGTGGAAACCTTAAATTTGGGAAAAGAGAAGTCAATCTCTTAACTACTAAGTGAAATTTTAAGTCAAAACAATAATTTTCGTTTCATAATATTAGCAAATATTTTCATAATTATGATATAATTATAGATGATATATGAAGAAGCACCGTAATTCATGGCAGGAAAAAAAATGACCAGAACCTGCTGAAACAGAAAGCGAAAGGAAGCAGGAGGAAGATGGCTTTCTGAAAAGAGGGAAACGAACACATTTCCTAAAATATGTATTCCCCATTCACCTAAATGCCCATTTTTACCAAATACTGAAAAATGTAATGCTCTTATAATTAATATCATGTTTTCTGTATGCTGTAAATAGATGATCGGAGTCACTTACATGTGTCTGTAATTTAATTACGGCATTGATCTGTAGCCACTCTAGAGGGTAGCAGCTCAAAAGCATCTTCACAGGAGGAGGGAAGCCTGTAATAACAGCACGGCAAGGGTGGGCCATTAGCATTTTCTCCAGAACAACAGGTAGTGCTTCGTTCAAACCCCATGAAGGCCACACAGCTAGAAGAGAAAATTGTTTCTTTTAAAGGTGTACTTTCACACTTGGGAAAATATCAGGTATTTTTGCAAGGCCAGACCTTTCTTTCCTGCAACTTGTATAAAGCCCCTGCTGAAGGGCTGAATTTTAGCAGCTGCGTTCGTTATCGTTACACAGTTGGCGTCCCACACCTCTAGAGACACCAGCCAGTGCCCAATCTAAAATCCAGATATTCTGAAATATAATTCCTTGTCAGAACTTGTCTGATGGCCCTGGGGACTCAATTAATTTACATGACAGTATTTCTGTAACTACTAGATTTAATATTAGACTTAACAATATAGACATAATATTTAAAGGCTCCCATCTATACACTTCTCAGGCCTTTGAAGGAACCATCCGCTTCTCTTCTTCCTTAAATGGAAGTATCTTTCTACTTGAAGTATCCCTTTCTGTAGGACCGCAGCCTGAAGGAACGCTCCACTGACAATCAAATCGCAGCCACCCATGAAATCCGACGGTAATGGCCAAAATAACCCTTTTGTGGAGAAACAGTGACATCCAGTGGCCATTAAATAAAGCGGCATTCCTGCCGCTGCTGAGAACGGCCTCTGTAGAACATAGAACTTCCTATCGAGGAAATTCCTACAGAGGAAATTTCCTATAGAGGAAATTCCTCAAAAACAGCGAAAAGGAGTTGCAAGCGCACGCTTGTGAGAGTTATAGTCATTCACTTAGTGTTTGTATCAAACAGTCAACAGAAACGTGTCTAATTTAAAAACTCCAGTGCCAATAAGGCTGGTTCTGACGACGCAGCAACGTTCCATAAATATAAAACTGTGCAGCCAAGGATGTCTGAATGCAGCTACTGCGCAACACCTTTGGAACTGCAAAAATACGGAGGTACTCCCAGTGTTTCTCTGCCTTAACCCTCACTTTCCCTGCGTGATCACGCTTTGGGGCAGGTGCTACCGCAGCAAAACACTAAACGTACCCAAAACCCGGTATAACAGGGTTATCTCATTTGTCTTCCTAAAACAGAGAGGGTTTTTTAAAAGGACAAAAGACAAAAGCCTGAAATCTTGCAATTTAATTTTTTTTTTAAAGAGAGAACAAACTAGAAATTAACCGAAGCTGTAAGAAAAACCACAAAAGCCAGCCACAAAGCTCAGGTTGCAGCAGGATTAAAAGACATTATCAGAATCTGTTGTCTGTACGGGAGCGTTAGGATTATTCCATGGTAACAGCATACAGATTCTGGCTAAAGCCTATTAAAATCTTATTTTAGTTATGAATAGTTGGCCCGAAACAGATTGAACTGAGTTACCACCGTATCGTAAGAAAAACAAATGTCTCTTAACAACATAAATCGTTCATACTGCCCCATACCTCCGTCTTTTGTTCCTGACTTCTTCAGTGTAAAGAATGCACGTTATGCAAATTCATATTTACATTTCCTGGTAATTTATATAATTTCCCTAATTCACATCAGTTAATTGCAAAGATGCCTCTTTGTTAATGAAGAAATCCCTTGCAGCCATCTCTTCCAGCTAGTGACTGCCACCTCCTCGTTAGCCGGGGGATCGGAGGCCTCGGTAACAGCTCCTGCAAGAGAAGCAGAATTCCAGCGCACGTGCCCTGCGTCCTCGCAGCGAGCTTCCCCCAGGAGAGTGCTGCAACACGACAGCGTCGGGGGGCTTCGCTCCCCGTACTTTGGCTTTAAGGATGCGCCGCTCGGTGCCGTTTCTAGTCAGTTAGTTCCGCACAAGGCTCACCTAAGGAAATCTTCCTACGGGGCTGTGGCAAACAGCCCACAGACGCGTTCAGCTCAGGCTGCCCAAACCAGGCCGGAGCCGCTCCCCGCCACCACAAAATGCCGAACCTCGCCCCCTCTTCCCGCTGCTTATTACCTCAGGTGCAACATCAGACCCAAGCAGGCTCCAGGCACAGCTCCGCTTACGGGCCATCCACAGGCAGGTCCACAGGGACCACAGAGACAGCGGTTCGACATAGGCTTGGCTCAGGCTGGACAAAGCTAGAGCGAGCACGCACCGGGAAGCTGGGGCAGACCCACCCGCTCAGCTACACACCGCCTCCCCAGGGTGCCCGAGCCTGCAGCGCAGACCCAGCCCCGCAGAGAGCTCCGCACGAAGCCAGCTACAACCGACGCAGACCCAGCCCCGCAGAGAGCTCCGCACGAAGCCAGCTGCGCCCGGCGCAGACCCAGCCCCGCAGAGAGCTCCGCGCGAAGCCAGCTGCACCCAACGCAGACCCAGCCCCGCAGACAGCTCCGCACGAAGCCATCTGTGCCCGGCGCAGACCCAGCTCCGCACGAAGCCAGCTGCGCCCGGCGCAGACCCAGCCCCGCAGAGAGCTCCGCGCGAAGCCAGCTGCGCCCGGCGCAGACCCAGCCCCGCAGAGAGCTCCGCGCGAAGCCAGCTGCGCCCGGCGCAGACCCAGCCCCGCAGAGAGCTCCGCACGAAGCCAGCTGCGCCCAGCGCTGCCCGGCGAGCCTGGGCACCACGCCGTGTTTGAGCAACGCTTCCGCCAAGCGCTCCCGCTCAGCGAGTGGCTCCGGAGAAAGGGTGCCTGCCACTACGGACCTGTGCCCAAACCAAAGCCACGCACGCCCACAGCCTGCGCTACCTGACCACTTACTGTCTGCAATGGCCACCGTACAGCAGAGCTTAATTATTAGCACTTGAGAAAGGACATCTCTTAATTATGAACCAGGGAAGATAAAATCAGCAGTGGAAAATGTAAATGTATTCAGAGCCGTACCTCCTCTGGACCATGAACTGCCCAGGAGTTCATACGCTGCTGAGCAGAGGGCGGGCTGGGACACCCAGTCACAAGCGACAGAACCAGAGAACCTGAGGTGGGAAGGGATGCTGGAGGTCACCTGGCGCAGCCCCCCGGCTCAGCCAGGGCCACCCAGAGCTGGGGCCCAGAACCACGTCCGTATCTCCACCACCTCTCGGGCAGCTGCCTAGGGGGCTGCACGGGAGGAAGCAAAACCTGGGGAAGCGGCTGAACCGCAGAAAGCATAAAGCCAAGGGAAGGCAAAAGCAGCAATGGCTGGAAACCTCAAGTCATTTGAGGAAAGCATCTCCTTGGTAGAAACAGCGACTGCTCACAGAACTTCAGATCTCTGCTGGCACAGCTATGGGTAGTAGACAGGGAAGCAACACCTGCTGCCGAAAAACCCCTCTGACAGCTGTAACCACCAAACCCACGCCGAACGGGTACAATGTGCAGTTCTCTATGAAAACAGGAGCCTAACATTTTGGCCACGGCTGCTCGCCAACCCTTGCCAAGGGCGCGCTGCTAATGCAAGCGCGATACTTCCCACAGGCGCTCGGTGAAACTGAAAGCTGACATCCCAGAGGAACTAATTTTCACAGCAACACTACAGTGGCCAGGAAAAAAAACCAAAACAAAACAAAAAGCCAATCAAGATGGTGCAGAATACAGGGTTATCAGTAAAAAGCAACATGCACCAGCACAGGGACACCGTGCACACGGCACATGGGAGCCCGGACTCCCATTTCAAGTTAGGCGGCTGTCAAAATCCAACAGATGAAGACAGACATCCTTGCAGCCTGGTTCAGTTTCTGTGAAAGGGCACACGGGTGCCTCCATCCACCTTTTTAAGTCCCCCACTACACAGTAGAACTAAACCATTCCAACCCCCCACCCGTTTGCGTGAGTTTCCTTAATCCACCCCACTAAAAAACAACAAAAAAAAAGACAACCCAGACTCTAGCAGAACAGCCTAGCTTTTGGGATCAGATTGTGTGAAAGCCTTTTGCTTCCATCAAACCAGGAAGCTGTTGCACGGCCCAGTCACATACCGCGACTCCCTTCGAGAGCAGTTCCCGCTTAAGCCAGTGCACTAGGCCAGCCTTCCCTCCCGCCCACCGCCCCAGCAGCCCTCCCTGCAGGTAGTCCTTCCCCAGATGAGGCCTTCCACATACACCCCCCAACAGGAGACACCCCACAAACACTTTTGTAACACTTATTTTCAACAGGCTGTCACTAAACAGCCATTTTTCACCTAAAAAAAAAATAGACACACTCACATTCACGCACCCAGCTCCCCCCACCCCCCAAAGCAGTCAAGCTCAAGTCACTCCATGGCAGCACCATAAATTGAGACTGCTCACGCTTGTCTGAGGACTAGTGGAGTCCATTTAAGCACAGAGTTGCAGCAAAACCCACCCCACTGTCTTGACAGGCATACCGCCTTACTTGGTTTGTGGCACTCTGGATCTTTAACAAGCCATCCCTTCCTAAAAATTGAGTTGTTCCAATGAAGAAATAACATGGTATCAGTGCTTAAATTCAGACTTTAATCCACATCTGTTTCACCCACAATGTCCTCACATACATGCAAAGAGGCTTAAACTAACCAAGGAACAAAGCCAAAGTAAGCACATCACTTCAACACAGCAGTTTTACTACCTTCAACTGACACAGACTACAAACAGTAATGTGCAACAGAAAACTTTATTAGCATTTCACCAGGCAGTTGCTCAGCAATTACTTAAGCTTGCATTAACCTTGCATTTAACTTAATATTAAGACATTGAAGAACTACAGTGCAAACACAAGTGCTATTGGCAATCTTGTCAAGCAAGATGCACAATAACTTAACAGCCACCCCTCAGGCGCAGCACAAGATGGAGGGTGGACTCCTTCTGGATGTTGTAGTCAGAGAGGGTGCGGCCATCTTCCAGCTGCTTGCCAGCAAAGATCAGCCTCTGCTGATCGGGGGGAATGCCTTCCTTGTCCTGGATCTTCGCCTTCACATTCTCGATAGTGTCACTGGGCTCGACCTCAAGGGTGATGGTCTTGCCAGTCAGGGTCTTCACGAAGATCTGCATGCCACCCCTCAGGCGCAGCACAAGATGGAGGGTGGACTCCTTCTGGATGTTGTAGTCAGAGAGGGTGCGGCCATCTTCCAGCTGCTTGCCAGCAAAGATCAGCCTCTGCTGATCGGGGGGAATGCCTTCCTTGTCCTGGATCTTCGCCTTCACATTCTCGATAGTGTCACTGGGCTCGACCTCAAGGGTGATGGTCTTGCCAGTCAGGGTCTTCACGAAGATCTGCATGCCACCCCTCAGGCGCAGCACAAGATGGAGGGTGGACTCCTTCTGGATGTTGTAGTCAGAGAGGGTGCGGCCATCTTCCAGCTGCTTGCCAGCAAAGATCAGCCTCTGCTGATCGGGGGGAATGCCTTCCTTGTCCTGGATCTTCGCCTTCACATTCTCGATAGTGTCACTGGGCTCGACCTCAAGGGTGATGGTCTTGCCAGTCAGGGTCTTCACAAAGATCTGCATCTTAGAACTGCAAAATATGCAGAAACTACAGCTTTAGCTCCTTATTGAAATATTTAATAATTTCTAAATAAATAATTACTGCCGCCATTTCACACTATATAAATGCCAGCTGGGATTTTTGTTTTGGTTTGTTTTTCATTAGCGTTTCTAC
>VZTV01054928.1:0-73223 GCA_013400875.1 Anhinga rufa
TGCTGCTGACTTTGTCCCCAAGCAGGAACACACTCAGGGAGGGGATGCAGCAGCACTGAAACCCACCCTGGTCTCCTCACTCCAGCTGCCACTTCAGACACTGAGCGTGGAGGTGTCAGACACATGAGATGCTCTCACTGTAAGCACGCTGCCCTTTGCAGCCAGCTATGAGAGCAGAAACGTGACCCACTTAAGCAAGTAGAGGTCAAGTGGGGAGCAGAGTGGCAGGCACACCTAGGCTCTCTGCTCAGATTGAATCCTTCGAGAACACGCGAATGCCTTGGCTGCGCTCCGAGACTCCATCATTACTGGATAGTTTGCATTTCCTTCTAGGAAGGCAGTCAGGAAGATTGGCATGCGGTGCACAGCCCGCGGCTACAGACTCCTGCAAGGAACAAAGCTCCAACACCCCGAGACAAGCGTGCCACACAATGGCCTGTAATTTTCTTTGCCGTTCAGGCTCTGCAGGGGGAGAAGGAGCAGCCCTGAAAGCCTTATTTTACAAACCCAGATGATCCCCCTTGCACAAGGGGCATTCCCCAGCAAGCGTGGAGTGCTCCCAAGGTGCAGAATTGGCTCTGCCATCCCACGTGCTCACCCATCAACAAGAAGGAGCAGCCCTTTTGGTGACCAGAGGCATGTGGGGAAGAACCAATGCTAATCTGAAGCTCAACAGACCTCTCCTCAGAAGAAAGGGTTGGGGGCAAGGGGAAAGCAAGGATTTTTCTGGAAAGACTCATTCTTTCTTGAAGGCATAATAACCTCGGGTGTCCGGTGAACACACTAGGTTACTGTTTGCGCTGCAGAAGTTGCCAAAAGCCAGCTTGACCTCAACCCAGAAGTGAAAGAAGGTGTGACCCCAAGGGTCTGAGCTAGACACAGCCAAGAAATGCATGCATAAGCCCATAAAGCTCTGTATAAAACATACCTTGAAAAATTTCAAATCCCAGGATCAGGGACCCTCTATGAACGTGTGAACTGCAGCTGCGAAGGGCAAGATAGGGGAAAAATTTGGATGCCCTTCAACTGGAGCCTCTGAATTGCTCTCACATAGGCAGCCCCACACACCTGCAGCCCTTCCTTGCCCTGGGATCCTTGCTCAAGTAGCTCTGCAACGTAGTTGCACTGCAGCTGTGCTTCACTGGCAGGATGAGGAGGACAAAGCTTGCAATGCTGTCCAGGATCAAGAGCTGAAGCCCTGGACATCACTCTGAACTTCAGTGTGAGGTTTTTTTGAGCCTTCCTTTTCACAGGGTGTGACATATGAGTTTTACATTACCTTAAGATCATCTTAGATCATCTTTAGATCATCTCAAGGCTGATCTGCATCATTCCCCAGGATGAGACCAGGCTGTAGTCCTGCTTACAGAGCCATTCACTTATTTTTGACCCCAGCTAGGCAGCCACATGGGTGTCAGATAGGTGCCACCTTCTGCTGGGTAAGTCAACACGTGTCTGTCAGTTCAAAATCATACACTGGAGTGAGTGAATTTGCACAAGTCTGAAGGGGCAGAGAATTTCTGCTTTGTTTTTTAAAACCACTTGTAAAAACAAGAGGCAGATATTGAACCGGAGCCAACATCTGTATCGTTGTAAGACTCAATCACCAGCCTTTTGCTGACTCTACAGCAATAAATATTCAAGGCCTCAAAAGCTTTTCTTCAATCTGCTTAGAAGAAAGCAGCCTCAAACAATGGCCAAGAAGGGATCTTGCCCAATGTCAGCTTCAGTGGATCAGCTCAGGGAGGGAGCGGACCTCACCAGATTCTTGCAGTTCCACAGCTCCTCATTCTTTTTTAATGCCAAAAAATGAGGAAACACCCCCCAGTCAGTAATTTAGAGCACAACCACACACGCAGCAGATGTGGCCCAGAGGAGGAGACAAAAGCCTCTCCCAAGGTAGAAGCAGGAATGACCAGCTAGAGGGAGGGAAGGGGAAAATATCCGAGATCAGGGCTGCCATCACCCCTACGGTGGAGGTGGAGCCCTGGCCTCACCTCTACATGTGGCTTCAACCAGTTCAGATCCTATTTTAGGCTGCATATGGGGCTTTTCATCTTTGAGGCACTTAACAGGCATGTGTTAATCCCCGCACTGCCCTTCCGTGGCAGATAAGTGTTTATTATCTCTGCTCTACAGCTGGTGGGACAGGCACGGTGGGGAGCGGCTCATTGTTGCAAACTCTGGGCAACCTCAGCTCCTGGGCTCCTTGGAAAGACACAACAGGAGTGCCTGGCTTGGGCTGATGGAGAGCCCCAAGGCAGCTCTCCAGGGAGCCTGGGCTGCCTCTGGGGCCAGTGGGCAACTGGAGCAGGGCTGGGATGGGCACCATCCCCCAGCCAGTGCTTTCCAGGGGAGGAAGTCAAAAGCATCTTCTAGACACAAAGCCCCAGGACACATCTCTGCTGCCTTTGTGCAGTAAAGTCAGGATAGCGGTGCACATTTATTATGAGCAAATTAATGCCCATGGAGATTAAAGCTTTATCTCTCACTGGCTCAGCCACATCTGATTTAGCAACGTGCAGGGCTGGGCTGACACCATGTCCCCGCACGCTGGAGGAGCCACATCCCCACTGTACCTCCCGCTCCCCAGGGTCCCAGCACCACGTCCTTCTGTACTGGGGACTAAACATGCTCCCTTCCACCATGCTTGGCTTCTCCATCCTACTCTGAGCTGTGCCTTGTGCACCTCCAGCCTGCCTGTTCTGCCTTTTCTTGCCTGTTAAAGCCACTGTTTGACAGATAAACACGTAAAGAAGAACAGAGGGCGGAACAGGGACACGTGGCTAACATTGATGCGGTCCCAACACCCATGCATTAATGTCAGTTTGACACTGCCACCTCTCGCTGTGCAGCAACAGACAAACATGGCAAAATGGAGGCCACCACCAGCAGTGTGAAACCACCACCCCAGCCCCAAATGCAGAGTGAAATCAGTGCTGAGCCACCCAGGGCGGGAGGAAGAATTACCGTGCACTTGGTTGATCTCCGAGTTGGATGACAGGATCTCATCAGCCAACTTCTGGGCGGTGGGCAGCACCTCGGTGTGGTGCGCTGTGATCAAATACTGAACAAACTTCTGGAGCTGGTCCCTGTTCATCTGGAAAAGGGTCTCTGAGATGGGAAGACGGAGTTTGACCTGGTCCGGCTTGCGGATCCTGTACAGCGAAAGTGCCACGACGTGGGCGCAGTAAAAAATGTCCTTGTTCCCGCAGCCGCATGTCACTGAGGTGATTTTGCAGCGGTCAAAGCTGATGGCCACCTTGTAGGTCATCTCTGGTTCTGTTGCAGTTGCTGGCTCCGTTACTGTCCCACTGAGGTGGAACCCTGAAGAAGGAAAGGAGAAGAGGGAAAGGCCGCATTAGCTTCCCTCTAGCCACGACCACCCATGCAAACTCTGGAAGGTGGACAGGGCCAGTCAAGACTGCTTATGCATCGCTATGACAAGGAGCATACAGAATCACAGAACAGTAGGGGTTGGAAGGGACCTCAAGAGATCACCTCATCCAACCCGCCCTGCGTGAGCAGGCACACCTAGAGCAGGGGGCACAGGACCGCGTCCAGGCGGGGTTTGAATGTCTCCAGGGAAGGAGACTCCACAGCCTCTCTGGGCAGCCTGGGCCACTGCTCTGGCACCCTCACAGTAAAGAAGTTTTTCCTCATATTTAAGTGGAACCATGCCACCCAACGCACGCCATCCTGCCTGGTGGCTTACACCCAGCAACACCCAGCCTGTGTACAAACGTACTGCTGCACCAACACACACGTGCACAGTCAGACTCTTCGGCGAGTTTATTTAACAGCCAAACCCTCAGGGGATGAGCAAAGCCGCTCAGTTCCCATTTGTTTAAGAGTCTCTCAGACTGTTTCTCCCCTGGGAGTCATCTTCATCCACACCTCCTTCTTGCTGAATTTGTAACTCATGTGAGCAAGGGCTGGCAGGAAAAGGCCAGGTTTTCTTTTCTTTGATGAGGCAGACAAAAAACCCCACAAATTAAATGCAACACAACTCCACCTTCAGTCCCTTAACCAGGTAGAGTGCTCCAGGGCAGCTCTGAGTTCTTCCATGCAACAGGAACAAGGAACAGGGATGGGAGCAACGCACAGCCTGAACCACGGGCTGGAGGGAAACTGTTCCTTGAGCTCCACAACATCTGCTGCTCCCCTGCGAACTCTTGAGCTCTCCTTGAAATATTGCGGCCAGGAAGCCAGCCGCTCGCTGGCGCAATCTGTGTGTCGGGCTGCAGGGACAGCCTAAATCATTCAAGCAAACATTATGGTCCTCCCAACAGCCCCCGCCATGCCATGAGGGGCTGCAGCACCTTCAGGAACAAACCATGAAAAAAAGTCCCAACAAGTCCCAAACGTGGATGAAGAGTGAGAAACGGGCTCGGAAGGTGCTCTGGGTATAAGGAAGCTGGACACACCAAGCAAGTGAGGGATGAAGTCAGTGAGAAAAGATTGGATGCCTATTAACCTCAACCCGAAAGCCCAGGGAGCCCTTCCCAGGAGCCAGCTGCCAAGGAGGTCCAACACTAACACTTTGCACTTGCCCAGCCTCCTGGTAAAGGGACATCTTTGTTTCCCCCATCCGTCTGCCTCATTGCTCCAAGGAGAACGAGGCCACACCAGGAGGTTAATTAACGTGGCTGGGGCCACCCGGTACCCCCATATCAGAGCCTGGCATGGTACCTGGGAGCGTGCCACCCGCACCAGCCCTCTTCCCTGAAGAGGATGTTCACTTCTCTCGATGCCACTGCAACCATATTAAGCCCGTGTTTGTACAGAGGTCCCTGCAGAGCCTGCCTGCCGTCCCCCTGGAGAAGGCGGCAGACAGCTGAGAGCCCTACAATTAGTGACAGAAAAGGAGAAGGGGTGGGGGGGTGAAGATTAAAATACACTAATTGCATCAAACCCTTGTGTGTTTGCCAGCTCTCACAAAGGCTTTCCGAGACAAATTCTACCAGAGGTTTTTAATAAATGGCATCAAAACCAGCTATTCACTGCCAGTCTCTTTAAAGCCATGCCAAAAAACACATTCAAATCTGATTAAGCGTCAAGGAGGTCTGCTTTCACTTTAGTGCATGGGAGGGGGAAGCAGACCTGTTGTGCTGCCATCACCCGAAACCCACCCTGCACTGCCCTCTTGCTCGCACGCTGATGGAGTTGAAGCTTGGCTGCAGAGGTGCTGGGCTTGCTGCCGTGGGGGCAGCGCAGCCAGGGGCTGATGAGCTCCCCCCCAGCCCCACATGAGTCCATCCCCCAGCAGCCAAACTGTATAAATCCCGAGGATAAACTCCAAAGTGTTTATGTTTTACCACTTCTCTGGTCTGCGATGCTTGGCAGGAGGCTCTGACTCACTGCCAGTTTTTCCCTAGTTTACTTTTTTAACAAGTTAAAAGGATTGGAAACTACGTTCCTGAGCAATAATGTATGTATATACACGTATGTACACCCATAGGCACATACGCACATATATATATATAAAACCCTCTAAGACAAATTACCAGCCATAAACATCGCCTTCAAATGCTTACTTTACCAGGATCATGGGCCAGACCCCACTTGGGGCTAACTGGTGTAAGGCTGGATGAACTTGTTAAACCAAATGACCTGTTTCACACAGGTTTAAGTCTGCAAATACATGAATGGTGGTCTGAATCCATCCCCCCAAGAGAGATTTGCCCAGATACTTCCCAGGCTCCTCTCAGGCATCCTAAAAGCTGTGCTCCCCCATCCACTGCTTGAGCTGGTCCTCGCAACTCGTAGCTGGGATCTGCAGGTCGAACAGGACTGTTGGGTGCGCCAGCAACTGCCAAGTTCATCTGGCACTGGAGCCCTATGGCAAGTATTGGTTTAGATTTTAGCCATGGTGGCAGCAGGTCTATTTAAGATAAACTAGAAACTCTATACAAAACATTTATCTAAAGCTTTTTCAGAAATTAAACGTGGCGAGAGGGGGAGAGATAGGAGCTGGCAGGAACAGCAGCATTATTTGGAAATATTTACATTAACAGGAGGTCAGCCTGCAGCTTCCATGCTGCGCCCTGCTCCGTGGCCAGGTCTGCACCCAGCGCCGACACTGGCACCCATGGCTGGAGACAGCTTTGCCAGCTCAGCAGTGATGGGTATCACTGTGCCAGAGAATAGTGGTGGTTAAAGGGTAGGTTACAGTGTGGTTAGTCTATCATCCACAAAAGCACTCAGACCTGGTCCACAGAAAACCCTGATGTTAAAGCCGCCAAGAGGCTACAGGTCACTCTGGAGAAGGACAGCTGTCACTGCACCCTCCTTGGCGCTCATCTCACATCCCAAGCAGCACATGGGGCAGACGATACTGGTACTCCAGCAGAGAGGAACACAGCCCTTGCCACAGACACAGGGTCTGGATAGAGCTGAGAGCAAAAAACATACTTTCCTCTGCGTCCCCTCTGCACGCTTCAATTTAAGACATTCCTACAGCCAAGTGCTTATCCAGGACTTCATCTTCTGTTCCTTAACATAAGCTAACTTGGTGTTTGATTTGCTGCCAGCAAAGTGACAGTGCCAGGGCTTGAAAACCATGGAAAAGAAATAATTAAGTATCATCTTTGTAACTACAGACTCATTACACACCATTGGAGTCTAGCTTTGTCCCAAGAACACCGTCACCTCCTCCCTGCCCCAGAACAGCAGGGGCAGTGGATGCCCCTGTGATCCCAGTTGCAGAAGGAGATAAGTGTTCATACCTGCCCCAGAAAGAGCACAGAAACATGCCACAAATGTTCACAGGGCATGATAAGCACATCTACTTCCTAAGCCCACTTACCCATCATGGGGACAAAACATCAAAGGAAAGACCTTTTCCCTGCCATGGCAGATCTGCCCCCCTGAGTCTCAGCTCTGATGTTGCATTAGTGGCACAGGATATTGTGCCTCTGATTTAAATGATAACCAACCCTAAAAATGTCTCCTGGGAGTTTGTGTGTACCAGCGCCATCAGTGGCACTTCTGAACTCATCAGCTGGGCAACACTTTCCTCTTTGGACCTGATAAACCCTGCAGGCTGAGAGGAATGCAGACCTACAAAACATCCCTGAGCTCTGAAATGGCTGTGAAGGATCAAGATTTTAGCAGGAGCTCCAGCGCAGAAGGCTTTGCTATCAAGACAAGACTGTTAAGGCCTCAACAGAAGTATCTTCAATCAAGATGGAGAATTCTTTGATCTCTAAACCTACTCAACCAAAAGTAGCTTTGCAAACCCTTGCAGTTCTGTAAGAATACCCAGAGACTTTCAGCTGGGCATTTTTAACCCAGATGTCCACGGACCACCCATCAAGAGAAACTACCAGCCTGTCCTGCAGCTCCAACCCACCACTGGGCTGGCTGTGGAGACCCCTAGTCTTGCATCCTCCAGCAAACCATAGAAGGTAAAGCCAACATGCAAGCTGGTTACATTGAAATACTTGAAGTTTGGAGATGGGCAGACCACAGGTGGAAATTTAAACCCCAGAAACAGGCAAAACCCACGCGTAACTCCTACCCTTCTCATAACTGTCTCATCTAGAGCCCTCCAACACTCACGAGGAGGAGCAGGGAGAGGAGGACCCCACAGCTACAACACTAGCTGGGAACTTGAGAGCTCAGCTCTGCTCCCTCTGGCAGTTGCTGCTCACAGCCATCCCCCGGATTTCACACCGTAGTCCAGGCAGAAGTCACAGTTGTCATTTGCAAAGTTGTGCCATTTGGAAAAATTAGCTCGCTCTTCCCAGGCGTGGCACTTGCTTGCCTTTCATGGAGCATTATCGCAATCCTGCCGGGGAGGCAGCCTTCATGCCAGAGCAGCCATCTCTAAGACCTAACCCAGGACCAGCAGAGACCATCTGAGGTTGCTGCACTAGACGATGGGGACCAATAACACATGGATAATGCGGGGAGCATTTCTTCACATCACTGTGGCTTCTTTGCCTCCTCTGCAGGCTTTTCTCAGTCTTTGTGGAAACCTCGAAGCAGGGCGAAGAATGGCTCTGCAGAGGGAAACGTGCAAGCACATCTACCCCCCTGAGCAAGGACCCCTGGCAGGATGCAGCCAGATGCTGTACATAAGCAACTCACCCCCACATCTGGCCACTAAAACCTCAAGTGACCTCCTAGTAATAGAGGCTGATATTTTGGGCAAGCTTTGTTAAAGAGCAACGTGACGGAAAGTCTATCCACGCAGCTTCTCAAAGAGCATCAGCCACATCCCCTTCCATCCTGGCCAGAGAGGGGAGGCTGAAGTGCACAGCGGCTCGGCTCCCCCTCCTCGCTGCTCTTGCGCCCGGTGCTGAGCTCCCAGGACCCCACCTCTAACCAGACTAACCCCATTTCAGATCCATGTTTGGGCAGCTCTGCCTTTGGGCAGGCAGCTCTGCAAAACCAAATGGGAATGAACACACGGATATTTATGGGGCTCAGCAGATGTAGACGAGGTAAACTGAAATTCTCAGTGCAAGTCGTATACACTAGGTTAACGTGACCCAAATATTTTTTTTAAATTTCCAAACCACAGCAGAAAGGTATTTTAAACTAAAGCAATTCCAAGCTCTTTAGTGATTAAACGGACTGCAGCTCCAGCTCCTAGTGGAAAAACCATTTGTTTTTCCACTGTGTGAAAGCCATAACTAGCAATGAATAATAATTGCTGCACCGAGTATTATTTATAAGCCATTCTCGGTCACATTTCCGTGCCTCGAAACAGCAGCTTTGCAAACGTGAACTTAAAATCAGTCAATATTTGTAATGTAGACAACACCCGTGGGAGGAAGGTGTTGGTGTGCTCGCACGGTGGGAAGTGGAGGTTAGTAAAATCTCCCAAAGCTTTCCAGCTTCTAGATCAATTCCTCCAGCCGGCTGATGCTGACAATTGCCGAGTCCCTGACCTTGCAGTTGGAAAGGAGACGGGCTCATGAACTCATTTGCACATGACAATGCTCCAGCAAAGTGAATCATCTGCCTCCGATAGTAACGGAGAGTACGGTGCGCCCCAGCCCTCCCGGGCTCCATTCAACCAGCGCGGGGCTGGCCTTTTGTACTGCCAGTGCAAGAAAGACTCTGCTGAAGATGTGTGCAATTAAACCCACTTTTCTTGTTGCTCTTTTGATTCAGCACGGCTCAATGAGAGGCACCCTAGGCAGGTGTTGTCACACACAGATAAAATGTGCCTTTTCATAGTGCTGGCAGACAAAAAGAAAGAGGGTAAGGCTGAATCAATTGCCATTTCTCCCTTGCAAAACAGGGAATCCAGGCTTCCAGCGAGTCAATGAGCAGAGCTGATACAAGTTTACATCCTCCCTCCTCCCCAAAGTGATTTCTTTTTGTGGTCGCAAGCAAAGGTGTTGCTGTTGAGCGAAACCTTGGCAGGGATGCGGGAAGCAGACGATGGCTAGCCGGAGGATGCTGCCCCAGCAGAATGCAGCTGTGCTTCTTTTGCTGTACATTTGTTTTCCCCTCGCAGCCCTCCTCCCTCGTCCCCACCACGCTCCTGTCCTTTCCCAGTCATTACCACCCTGGAAAAGCACCTCTGGCTTCACAGAGCTACGCAGACCATTAATAGCCCCCGTGCTGGCCGTGCCTGCAGCTGAGCTGATGCCAGAGGAGCCGTAACAAAAGGATATGGCCGAGTTGGAGAGGATGCGCTATGCCTGCAAGTGTCCCTGCATGTACCTATGGCCTCAGACACCAACTACCAGAGGTTTAGGAGAAATAATGCAACTCCGGGTAGGCCAGAGAAGAAGCACAAGCTGCAGCTGTAAACAGAGGAGACGCAAGCAAGCGGGGCTGTTTGTGCTGGAGGGAGCTGTAAGCTCCTCTGAGCAGCTGAGTAAGCTGGAGGGACGCTCTCTCTGCCATCTGCTCTGATCCCACAACACCTCCTGCAAATGAAGAGTCAATCCGCTGGTTTCTATCCCTGTTAACCTCTAATCAGCCACGAGGACCGGCCTCTGCCTTGCTCTTTATCTGAGCCAGCTAATGCGTGAAGCACACCACGCTTCCCATCTGCTCCAGCATTACTAGAGTTAAAAGACAAAGCCATTTCCCTGTCCCGAGCATTCACTTACACAGATGCCCTTGTATTAACTCAATTTCCCAGCGATTTCCATTATTACCCTTACGAGATTTCTGATGTTTGTTTATCTAGGAGCCTGAAATGGAGGGTTTTTTCCTCTCCCTATCCAGCTCAGGGGGGGCTGGACCAAGGCCATGCTCCAGCAGGCCGGTCCTGTTCTGTGACATTCCCCTAAAATATTCAAAATTGTTTCCCCATTTTCCCCCCAGCCCACAATGTTCTTTGTTGCCCATCGAAACCTGAAGACCCAGGTTTTTCTGTTTTTGTTGCCAGCCCAAAGCCAAGACCACTCCTCCCAGCATCATGTCCCACACCCTCCCATCACCCACCAACAAATGGGTTTTTAATCTACCCAGATGCGCAACCCTTGCTCCAAAGACATATGGTTTGGGGGACGAAGGAAAAAATACAACCAGCTTTAAAGCCCAAACTGATTTCCTCTGCTAATGTGCAGCCCTGCAAGCTGAATTCCTTGACTAGCAGTTCAGATTTAACACAAACCAATCCAAATGCCATTTTTGCAGCAACATAAGCAATAGAAAGGGCTTGAAGAGAAGAAGGGTTCACCGCTGCTCATGTAATAACTGGTGGCAAAATGCTGTCAAGTCTCTGCTCTTTATTGCTACAGTATATTTTATGGTAAGCTTGAATATAAAGAGTTTTCTTAAAACCATGAGAAATTAGAAAGATGAGGATGTGCAGTACATTTTTTGGCACAAGTGGTGAACACACCATCTCTACATCAAGGGAGAAAAGGCAACACATGCCTGTGACCATCCCAAAAGCATCCCTCTTCTCTCTATGTTCATGAGCAGCTGTGTCTGAACAAGCAGCAGTGCAGTTCCTTGTTTTCTTAAGGTGTTTTCTTAACAGATGCAGGGTTGTTTTGAAGCATGAAAGAAAATATCCATGGGGAGGAAATTCACTGTTGCTGGGGTTTCCGGGCTTGTGCATCCCATCAGTCGAGGCTGCCACATAGCAGCCCTGTGCTGTCACCACGCCGGCTGCCTCACAGAAACCGATGGGAGATGCCAAAATTCACACGCGAGGCTGAGCTGGGGTCATCTCCTGACTTCAATGGAGCCACCCAGATTTCAAACAGCTGAGAAGTTGACTTCTAGTACATAAAAGGGTTTTAATTAGGAAATGCCTCTTATCCCTCCATGCAACTGTCACTATAATGGGATCACTCTTCTTCACCACCCTCAAAAGCAAGTGGAGTAGCACTCTTCCCTCCATTGTCTGTTTTTATGTGGCAATTCATGCAACACTTAGTCCCACAAAAAAATACTCCCAACCACTAAAACCTAAGTGCCTCCCATGCCAGAGCCCTTATCCCGTTTCTCCTGGCTTAAGGGCTCATCCCTGGGTACCCTCTGCACAGGGAAGAAGTTGCTCCAGAGCCATGGACATCCTTTTCTCTCTACATATCTGCTCCCCTTGCTGACCTGCTTTTCCGAGATGTGGCCTCCCTCCTGTGTCGGCAGCTTCTTCAAGTCCAGTCTTGGCCTCAGGCTAGGGAGCAGCTTTGGATTTTATCTCCAAATATACAAAGATAAATTGCATTCAATGCATATTTTGCAATTTAAAGGCAGCTCCGAGGCAGACCACCTCCATACCAAAACCCAAACTCAACCCACCAATATGGAAAACCAAAAGCAAAACCAAGCCTGAGAGCCTCCTGACTTGTTTTCTTCCCACGTTTGTTTTGCACAGGGCAGGACTGGCAGCCAGCCTAACAAGGACCAGAATCAAACCAGGGCATCGTGCAGAAATGGAGAGAAGCAGGACACCACCCTGCTCCTCCCTGAGACACCAGACCTTAAAATAGCAGCTCTACAATTTATAGGGAAGTTATTAGTTATAATTTTCCTGGCCCTCTGAAGCCTTCTGAGGGAATGAGGCAGCCTAGATTCAGTATGAAAATCTGCTCCAAATTCTTCCCAAAAAAGAAATTTTTTCCACTAAGAATAGCTCTATTTTTTTAAAGGGAAGGTAAAGTCTGACTTTAAGTTATTGGCAATGTTGTTAAATGAACATTATATTTATGAAGTGTTTCAATAGCATTTGTGGTAATGGCCTCAGCAACAGATCTGCTGAAAAGGTCAATTAACTTCCTTCCGAAAACCTCGCTTTTAAGCACAGAAAAGGGCTCTGCATTGAAACTGCTCCCCCAAAGTGGAAAAATCTTTAAGATGACACCGTTTTGCCATTTCTGCTCTCCATCCCCCATTTGGGAGTTGGGCACAGACCCCAGGAGCAGGCACTGGGACGACCCTCCTCTCCTGCCAACTTTTACAGCCCCCATTTATAATAAAACCACCTTTTTTTTTTCCCCTATTGAATTTCACTGAGGAAACCACAGCCAAACATATTTTTATATTATAGAAATATTATTATACTTAAGCGGCTTAGCTCACTTCAGTAGCTTCACAAAAACTTGGTGGTTTCCTTCCCCCCCACCCCAAACCAATAAAGCTTAAATTTTGGAGCTTATTAGGGCTGTTCCATATAGGGAAATTAACTAGTCATTGCAGAATAAATTATTCAGCAATTGCTATTCCAGATCAGGCTCCTCTGTGGACATTTTATTCCAGAATCATTTTGGGAAACTTTGTGAGTGTATTAATTATTCCTGAAGAGGACTTTAATTCCAGGACAGGGAGTCATTCAAGTAACTGCCACACACCAGTGGCTGGGCTGGTCACCAGCCCTTGGTGACAACCCTGACCAGAGCAATCCCAGAAGAGAAGATGAGGGGGATGTCAAGCTTGGGAAGGTTGATGCTGAATTTCAACATCCATCAAAAATTGAGGTGAAGGAAAGGCACACACCTTGATCTTGTGTGGAAAAAAATGGTTTTCCAGCTTTCTTTCAACCCATAAGCTGCAAAGTGAGAGGAAGTGTCTAATGGGAGGTTGGAGGACTTTGTATCATGAGGTATAACATCTGCCCCACAGCACTGAGGAAAACAGCAAATTAATCCCATCCCTGGGATCTCTGCACAGAGCCGGGGAAGGGTAAGCTACATGGGCACCTCTAGGAGGACCACACTTTGGAGGGGCGAACACTTGCTGTCACATTGTGCTTCCCACATCTCCATCTTGGCTCTACTCTCTTCCCGCAACAGTCCTGCATGCACACTGGGGTCTGCTATCCCTTGTTGGCCCTTCACAGGAGGGATGGCAGAGCTTACACGCATCCCTAGAGGGCCGCAAGGTTCTCATCCATCATGTGCATGATGTGTGTTGAGGGTATCTCAGAAGCACCAAATCTGGCAGTGGAGAGACCTGCAGAGCATCCAAGTGTGCTGTGGCAGCTCCCAAACCCAGTTCAGCCTGCTGGTGGATGAGTTTTCTGCTTCTTTGACAAGGACCGGGTTTTTGTTGGGTGTCCTCTTTTCCTACCAAACTATACATCATGCCCAAAATTACTCGGACAACTAGAGTCAGCTCTCTGGAGCCCACAAGCTGTGCCACAGCAGCTGGACTCCTTGCCATCTCCTGGGCATGGTCATTTCCCCAAGCCCCACAAATGGTATCACAAAAGGGATGCCTGATACACTGTCGACCGCCACCCACAAAGCTCAACATGCTTCAGAGGGCAACAGCAGGGTAGAGTGTTCAGTCACTATAAGAAAAATCAACGGGGGACAAGACCAACCCAAGCAAGGCAACTCCATACAAGTTCTCAGTTGCCAGTGTCTCCTCTCTGGTGAGACCCCAAAGCGAAGTTTGGGGTGACAGCTGACGCGCAGTCAAATTGCCCAATTCTGCACAATGAAAACTGTCTGCAGAACAGTCATCACACTGTAAATAATACTGAAAAACCCCTTTGGATCACATTAGTTTTCACATGACCCTTCTGAGAAGTCAGGAAGGCAGCAGGAGGGCTGCGGAGCCAAGACTTCCCCAGCAGCCCTCCTCGCTTGAAAGGAAAGTGGTTGGAAGACACATGCCGGACAAAGATGCTCTGCTCTCCTGCATCAGCAGTTTTTACCATCTTTAGCATACAGGCATTTCACAAGACACAGATTCCCTTGCCACTCAGTGCTACCCTTGCTCCTTCCGGACACGTGTTGTCCCCAGCATCTCACAGCCACACATCACAAACTTCTCCTTTAGCGAGGAGCCTGTAACTGGAAAGCTGTCCCAGAGGATCCACCATGCATGGGAAAACATGAACTCTCCTGCTTTTCGAGTTCAAGATAACTCCACAGCTTTGCAGGCTTTGGAAACACAAAGGGCCACAAAGGCTGATACCCAGAGAGACGTGAGGCATAGCTTTGTTGGATAGGGGGCAGCGTATCGGCTGCCTCTCTGAAACTCGTGTTTCTGATTAAAAACCTCACAGATTTTTTTTGCTGGAAAAACATTGTTATTCAATACACAGCCTAGACTGCAGGCTCCTCTGTTTGCTTTTGGTGCAGTGCAAACATCTAAAACGACACCGCGTAATGACAAGATCTGTCATCAGGACAGCTAGGGCTACAGTAGAAAGAAAAACGAAGGAGCGATCCATTCCTTCTCTCTGGAATTTGTCACAATTAAAACAAAAGGAAACCTACGTTGTGCAGTTAATGCTAAATACACAGGACTGAAGGGAAAGGGGAAAAGTGTGATGTGAGACCATTTAGTGGTGGTTTTCTCCCATTATGTGGCATAAGGTCCTTCTGGCGGTGGATGGAGAGTCTCCAGCTCCTCTAACCACAGACCTATTTTAGTAATTAAGTCCCTTTATGAAAGGGGAAAAGGGGAAAAGAGGAAAAGGAAAAAAGGGGAAAGCCCTGTAATATCCCAGCCAACTATCTGCTGGCTGGCTGAAACAACCTGAAAGCCTCACCAGAATAAAACCCCACCCCTGCAGCTTCCTGCAGCTCCTGGTTTGCCCCAATCCTCTGTGGATCCAGGCAGAGCGTCCTGGCAGCAGATACCATGCGTGCCAGAGGGTTATCAGCAGATTTATCTCAATTTGGAATTGGAAGCAACCAAAAATGCAGTGAGCTCAGCATAACAGGACAGAAACAAAGTAAAAAGCAAAACCAGATGAGTGACTGGGGAGTTGACTCCTCTCTTCCCTTTGAAAAAGGAAGCTGGTAATTTGAGAGAAGGCGGTTTTACCCACAGTCTCAGCAAAGGATTTTAGGAATCGCTCTAATCAGCACATAACCCAAGTATTACACGGTGCTCCCACTTAGAAACTGGAAAGCAGGGGGGAAAATCTTCCCCTGACCCTTGAAAGAGGATCCACAGAGATCCCCAGAAAAGGCAGAGCAGCCACACTGTGGCTGACACATCCTGCCTCGGGGGTCTCTCACCCACCCAGCCAGCTGGAAGAGAGCACCTGGGGAGCTGCACCCCACTAGGGATCAACCAAGAGCAGCACCCGCCACCTTTCCCACCCTGTGCTGAGCCAGGAGCAGGGTCCCTCTTCACACAGCCAGCAAACTGAGGCAGCAGGGTCTGGCAGCAAAGGCGAGCGCTGCGGGACAGCTGGCTGGGAAGCACTGAGCAAGGGTTGCAAGAGCCCATGCTCTGCCGCTGCTTCCCTGGGAAGGAAACCTCCAGCCCTGCCTTGCCCCCAGGCAACCTTCTCAGGCTCAACCTGGAATATCTGCAAGTTTTTGGGTAAACTCCCATGGTTGGGCTTTCCAGGAACTGTACCCGCTGGGCTGAACACGGCACATAATTGCAAACTAAATTGCTGTAATGAGAGGGGTCAGGGCCAACACCGGGAAAGTCGTCCTCACCAAGATAACACCTGAAAATGGACCCATGCCCGTGGATTCCATCCTGCTCCAATGCTGGATGCTCAAACCCTGCTTCCCCTGGCTGCTTAACAACTCCCACAGCTTGCTGCACCGACTGTGTGTCAGGCGTTACATACCCTCGCACTCAGGTTTTGCAGATGAGGAACAGCCAGGAGATAAAACAGAGAGGCCATTTTCTCCTCCAAGAGGTGCCATCTCAGCCCCCACCAGGATGCTGGCCCACAGCGCACGCCAACGAGTAACAGCAATCAGACCATTTGGGGTTGAAAAGCCCCAACCTGTGGGATCATGGGAGAAGCCTGGCTATCACAGGCACCTCATGGAAATGCAAGCACAAGCTCAAAACCACACAGAAAGGTGCAGAAATGAAACTCAGTTTTCTTCCCAAAGCTCCCAACCTTTTAAGCAGATCTGATCATTCTTGTCGTGGCTCAGGGCTTCTGAGCACTCAGATTTAGTTGTTCAGTGATGTTAACATCACCTTGATGCACACACAGCCAGGCTCCACCATCACCTCCATATTCCTACAGAAGGGGTACATACAGTGCCCACGGCCAGGCTACCTTCAAACCAAACACAGCGTCACCTCGGGTGGATGTCTGAAGGAAGCAGCTGTGGGTTTCTGGCATATAAAGAGGGCTGAGGCCTGACTGGCACCACACACCGAACAATGATGCTCACCTGGAAGAACAATGCTGGGGGTTGCCCAGCAGTGCACCAGGAAGATGTGCCCATGCAGTCATGCCAGGTTTCAGATTTACTTAGAGCTAAGGAGACGGGAGCCCCAAAACTCCCCACAAAACCAGCTTAATTCCCCTGTTGTGCAAACAGCCGTGGATGCCTTTGCTTGGAGACCTACTTGCAAGACTTTACACCCAGTGCTTGTGCATGCAGAAGCCATCACATTTGATCGTCTCTGTTACTGATGCACCCGCCTCAATGGCAAAGAGTCCCTGCGACAACACACACGCCAAATTAAAATGATTGCAACCTTCAGCAGCCTCTCTCTCTAAAGAGCAATTGCCGTTACTTATTAATTTGCTTCCTCAAGATAAACAAGAAATTTGTTAAAATCTGAAATATGCGGGGAGTGCACAGGGCAGCAGAGGGACAGTAGGTTGCCACTTGTCTTTAAAAATAAATACTTCTATGGTGCATTACACTTTCCACTTGCTGTTTCCCCTAGGAGCCAATTTCCACACTGTGCATTTCCTCCACAGGAGATGGAAACCCCACAGGCTTCTACAGCAGGTCAAGGGCTCAGACGTTTTCGAGGGGAGGAAGCACCAAATTTGGGACCTAGCAGGTGAAATGTAAATAAAAATAGAAATTTTGAAATAAAAGCTAAGTGCATCTTAGTGATGAGCATATCTGTCTACAGCTGCTCTCATGGATCATGACCGTGACATCTTACAGAAGAGATTCTTTTGAAATCAATCCAGTTCATTGTTTAGAGAAACCACTCTGTTAAACCTAGAGACAAACTCATCATGGATGGAGACACCAACACTTCTCAGGACAGCTGAAAGCAGAGTCTCACTCTGTCCAGCCAACAAGGAGGTGATGCTCACAGGTGGAATTGGAGGCACAAAACTCTTCAGCACAGTTTCCCACATCATCTACAATGAGGGGAAATAATTGGAAGGACAATGAGGAGCAGAGTTCCCAGCACACTCATGATGGGAAAAGCAAAACATCATCTGTAGATCTTCCACCCATGCGGCAGTCGCTTCAACAGCCTTGCTTTCATACCTCCTCCCTTGTTTCTCCAACCGTAAGGAAAGGATTAAAAATGGCTGTCACCAGCATGATGTGAGTTATCAATCGCATCAGTACACTGGGCCAAAGTAGAAGCAAATTACATCCCCACTATACTCTGCATTTGTGCAGGCAGGAGTGCATGGGAGATAAGAGGGAAAGAAAACGCACAGCAGATAACCAGGACACCTAAAATACAAGCAGCGAGTTCACAGCCATGGTTGCCTTCAGTCTTGGTAGTTTACTAGAAATCAGCCTGATTTTTAAGTGAGCAATGCTGAGCAACAGCACTGAGGAAACCTCTGGGGCAGCTGCAACCACTCCACCCTGTGGGACCTCTAGGATGCCATAAAGCCCTTATCCCTCAGCCCTCCCCTTAATGAAGGTATGGAAACTCACGTTAGCATCCTCACCATCTCCAATCATGTAATTGGTAAGAAGTGCAGCTCTGAGAGCTCTGTGCCACCAAGAGATGTTGCTGGATATGTGCAACGGGTATGAAGTGTGTCGGGGGAGACATTGCCAGACCCATAAGTCCAAGTAAACTAAACTGAAAATAAATGAAACTAAACCCGTTGCTACATCAATCCCATCACAGGCTCTGTTGAGCTTAGCCAGCCTTAACTGTTGTCCCCTTCTCCTACTGTCCCCTGGACAATGCCAGCCCGGGGGCTGCCCCAGGCACACCTTTGCAATCGCCACGCCAAGCACTTGGGAAACATAATCCCAGCTCAATACCCCTAGAAGATGCCGTGACTGAAGGGTCACCAGTTGAGATTTCCGCGCTGTCCTGCAGCGAGTTGACAGCTGAAACAACATGTCAGAGGCTGGCGCAAGCAGCAAAGCCAATGCCGGTCAGTCCAGCCTCTTCCCACCCACCACCTTTTAGTCATCATTTGCCCAGCCTGTGTTCCGCTCCTTTGCACCCAGAGCGGGCTGCAGACATCACCCAGTCTCAAATCACAGAACGGTAGGGGTTGGAAGGGACCTCCAGAGATCATCTTGTCCAACACCCCTGCGTGAGCAGGCACACCTAGAGCAGGGGGCACAGGACCACGTCCAGGCGGGGTTTGAATGTCTCCAGGGAAGGAGACTCCACAGCCTCTCTGGGCAGCCTGGGCCACTGCTCTGTCACCCTCACAGGAAATAAGTTTTTTCTTCTATTTAAGTGGAACTTCCTGTGTTCCAACTTGTGCCCGTTGCCCCTTGTCCTGTCATCGGGCACCACTGAAAAGAGTCCAGTCCCATCCTCTTGACACCCGCCTTTGAGATACTTATAAGCATTGATAAGATCCCCCCTCAGTCTTCTCTTCTCCAGACTGAGGCTGCTGAACCCAGCTACTGCCATCGAAGTCACCAATTAAACTCACCTTTACATTTTCAGCTGCGTGCATCTGTGCCAACTTGATATTTAAGCTGACACTTTTGCATGTTCCTTTTGTCTGAAGCCAACAGATCAGTCTGCTTCAAATACAGGAGATCTCTTTTTAACACTCCAAAGCTAATGAAAAAAATCCCCTCTGGTGAAAGGACAACACTGGATCAGAGAAGTTTTATTAGCCCTTAACCATGCAAAGTTGGAAGCTCATCCTCCGTTTAATTCTAATACTCCAACTCTGTTAAACATTAACTGTATAAATAATCAAATACTGCACATGACAGAGCCATACTTCCAATGTGGGGCCAATAACCCAGAGGGTAATGAAGGGTGTAGTCTTCTGGGCTGAAGGATTTCCAGCACTCTCCAAAGAGCAGAACAAAGGCAGTCCCCCTTCCCCCTCCGTCGCCTTCAAAGCAAAAGCTTTGATTCGCTTGGCAAGACCACATCAAGCCAGAGCACAAGCATGTGAACGGTATGTATCTCATCACCCCCCTCTGCTCCAGAGACACACGCAAAACCACCAGCCATTGTGTGGTCTCTGCTCCGTCAAACAACCGGGTCCCCTCCTAAAACACCCACCTCTCTCCAGCCCTTGATGGCTGGCAGCCTCCAAGCATCCTGCCTCCAAGCATCCTTCTCGCCTTTGCTCTGTGCCAGGAGGGAGGTGACATGGCAGCAACCCACCCAGCCCACATCAGTCCCAGACATGGTCCTTTCCACCAACCCCCCCGGTGCTTCTCCAAGAAGAGCATCTTCCTGACAAATGGCACTTGGGTGAGACAGGAGCTCCAGCTCTCCAAATGCCTGTGGTCTTCTGCCCAGCTCACAGGGGCCAGAGACTCAACACTGCTGAAAACAACCCCGGTTTCCAGTTTAATGAGGAGTGCGACTGCCTGGCACCTCTGAAATTAAGCTTTTACCCTCTTTGGGCTTTGGTTTCCCCAACTGCAAAGCTGGGATAATGTCCCTTCTGGGCCTCACTGGGGTATTTTAAGAAGGAGGCTGAAGAAAAGGAGGCTTGTTAGAAAATAACCGGTGCATTTGCAAAACACTGCGGATAGATCTATAAAGGAAAAAAGCCCGTTTGAAAGAAGTTAAAAGTGAAAAGCTGCATTAAAAATATATAAATCTGATGCTGGCCATCCCCCTCTTCCAAGGTCAAGCTAAGGTAATTTTTTTGAATATATAATCATCCGATGTCCAGCACTCCCTGGTTTAGATTGATGCCCTCACTTCAATGCTGACTGAAAAGCTTCAATTGATGTTTGACAATCAAAGTAGCAGGAGCCAAATGGAGAAACATTCGACCCGCAACCCTGCCTAAAACTGTGCTTTCAGTACTTCTGAGCTGACTTCGGAAAATTCGTATTGGCTTTGCCAGAACCCAGGAGAGCAATTCTGCATTAATTATCGCTCTCACTCTGCAGACAGCCATACAAAAAATAAAGACAATTGCAAGGCTTGTTCAGAACAGGACCCAGCACCAGGGCTCAGAACAAACATTTTCTCCTTCAAGTGTCATTCAACCATCCAGCTCCTGAAGAAAGCCCTTGACTGTACCTATGCTGCATGGTAAAGCATGGTCTTACCGTGTCCCATATAATTTCTGTCCATATTGAGTTTAGATTCAGCACACAGCACCTGAGCTGTACAAAAAATTACCCGAGGTCAAGCATGGGATGTATCATCCAGTCTCTTGCTGCAGTGAGCATGAAGCCCCTCTGGAAGGGGCACAAAGTCTTCTGGGACCACCTCTGCTCCTGCATACAGATGTGAGGGCAAGTGGATCAGACTGAAGGGTAGGCTCGCCTCCCAAGCAGGGCAGTCACACCAAGATTTGCATCTTTGAAGGAGTCGGCAGGACTCCTCCCTGTCAGCTGCATGGGCAAGAAAAGACCCATCTCCACCACTGCACACTGCAGATCTAGCTGCATGGTTGAGTGGTGCTGCGTAGAGTCCATCATGCCACCTGTATATTATTAATTAGACCAAAACAGTACAGTCTGGAGTTGTACTGTGCTGGTACAGGAACCTGTTTCAGCAGCAAGTTCCCCTGCTTCCCCTGGCAGGACCCTGATTTATCTCCTTCTGCTGAATGGGGAGAGTGCAGTTGGGATGTACAAGCACAGAGAAGGGCTCTTGGTTTCTAGCACATCAGGCGTGGTGGGGTGGGGGAACCCAGGTGTGGCATCCTGGGGAAATGCTTCTTCTGGTCAGCTCATCATTTTCGGTTTGCTCTTCTCAGCACCCCCATGAAGCACACACAGCACTTACAAGAGCATGAGACACCTCTTCAGGAGTCCCCAGCCTACCAGCACTGACTAGAATAGCTCAGACTTAAGCCCAGCTCTTTACAGACACAGCCCATCCCACGTGCACAGACATAGCTTGAGAGCGTACAGAGCAAATGTGAACAGGAGAAGGGTCCCAGATTCTTGGGAGTAGGTCCCTTCAGAACACCACATTAGAAAGGGTTTAGCACTGCTTTACAGCAAGTAATTCAGATGTCATTCAAATTACTGATGCAGCGCCAATGGAACGACCCTATGTGAGCATTGGCCATGAGCTTCTCGGTCCCTCCTGGCTCCCTCACCCACGCTGACATGCTTCACAGGCAAACCGCCCACGCCGAGAACAAGCAGCCTGCTCCAGGGCTCATTCCTACTGCATCTCCCATCCTTATTTAAAACAGGAGATAGCTGGTTTCCCTGTTGAATGCGGTGCAATGCCAGCCACACTGAACAGCTTCGCCTGAAACACAACCCGCTGCCTTTCCAAGCCAATGGAGAGATGTTCTCCCAGTCTGCAAAGAGTGATTTCAGAAATCCTCAAAGCCAAGCTCTTGGGTCTTGCTTTCCTTGACATAGCAAAGACGGAGAAAGCACCACGGCTCCCTGACAGCTGCTTTTTCTGCCAGCTCCTTCAGCTGCCTACAGCCTTCTTCCATCTCTGCAGCAAAGTCTTCTAACCAAGTCACCAGACAGGGACATGGGGGTGCCAGAGACATTACTGAAGGACAGCAGCCATTGACAAAAGTCACTGTTGAACAGATTACTTACTGGAAATGTTAAATATTGAGGATGATTCCCCTATACATTCATCCACAAAGGGAAAGATTGGTTTTAAGGTCAAACAAAAGAAGCAAATTCACCCAAATGACTGTGTCCCAGCCTTTGATGCTATGACTGCCAAACCCAACACAGGAGCCTAGTCCTCCAGCCGCTGCCTGTCACATCGCTCTCCTTTCCCACAGTAAATGCGCAGAGGACCCAGGAAAAGGAGAGAGGACAGACAAGGGTCCTTCTGAAGAGGAACAACCCCATGCCTTGTGGGGCTGATGGAAAAGCCCTGCCAGGAGTACATCCAAAGGCAAGACAGCTTACACCAAGGGCTCTGGGGAAGCATCTATGCAAGCTTTCTTTGCGTGTATGCTCTCCCCTAGACACATACCATTGCTCTCACCTTGGAGGCATGACACTCAGCTACCTGCCCAGCAGGTCAGAGCCCAGGTGGAAGGCACAAGAAGCCCCAACGCGGGGCAAAGTCGGCAGTATCACACTGCATACCTCCAAGACGCAGAAACCTGGGCTGGAGGTATGGAATACAGCTGGGATGTGGTGGTGGAGCTACTGCCGCCAACATCCTCCTACACCAGCCACCTCCGGCAACAGGCGGTCCAGACCTGGGAGGTAAAGCCAAGAACTGCAGCAGGAGAAGGGCAGATGCAGAGACAGGAGAGCCAAGTGCTCTTCACCTCCCACGCAGCCATGGAACCGTGGCCAGAGAGCCCCTTTTTGACTTGCGGTTCCTCATGCTGATAGAAAATTCAAAGCTGATTTTCACTCCTGACTTGCAGATCCTGAGGAGGAGGAGGAGGAGGAAAAGGAATATAAGAAAAAAAAGCCAGGCCATCTGCTCAAGGTCCCTGCAGGAGAGGAGCGGGCTGCACACGGTGATTCCCCAGGCAGAGCCCTGGTATGACTTTCTGGTTGACTTGGCCATTTGATTTCTTTAGTGCAATTTTGGACCCAGATGTTTTATAACACACACTATCGAGTATATACATGTGAGGAAGCTAACTCTGATTTGAATATCCCTGAGAGCACATTGCTCTTATTAAACACACTCTGCAGAGCTATTCCTCCATGCAGCATTAGACAGTACAAGACGTTCTGGTAGACTACAAAAATTGGCCCATAAAAAATAAACACTTCTGCCTCACTAAGGGCATCTGGAAATGACCCAGAGAGTGTGTCTATTTTCATTGGTAGCATTTTCGTACAACAGAAGAAAGAATTCGATTGTGAATTTAGAGCAAATGTTCCTCAAACACTTACAAGGAAGGAATCCTTGAAACATTGGCAAGCATGCCAGCCACCCAGATTCCCATGGGGAGAGCTGGAAGACCACAATGCGGTCCCATTTCACACAGGCTTCCCCCCACAGACTCTCCTTCCTGCTGCCTCTCAGTAAATCACATCCTCGAGGAAAGAAACTTGTCCCAAACACAGGATCCACCTGCTCCCGCTTCCCCAGGCATCCAACCCCACCACGGCACACATGTGGCAGGGGAAGACAGGCCAAAGCAGTGTGGGGGCAGCATTTTACCCTGATGCTCCTTTGATAGCAAACCATGGTTCTGAAAGGAAAACCCACTAACACTGTTTAAAGTTGATCCATTGCTACCTTTGCACTCCCCATGGCTATAAATTTCTGCCCTGACAGCTGGACACAGCATCAGTTCAAATCCAAAAAGCAGGTTCCATCTTGGCATTTAGGGGTGCAAACATGAAACCTCTTTCTGTGTGCCAGAGTGACTGTGGTCATTTCTGGAGCTCCAGCACATCTGCAATGGTGTCCTCCCACATTGCCACAGACAGCGGCATGTCCTGCTACACTGCCGTTGTTCGACACCAGCGAGTCAGGAAGCAGGAGGTCCAAGAGAGCTTAACTGACCCGCTCACTCTGCTGCAGAAGCAAACCAGGAGCATTCACATCCACCAGCAATGGGGTCCCAGATGAGCACACAGGAATAAACAATGAAGAGACAGCATCTTCTTCAACAGCATCTTGTCTGGAGACACACTGCTGGTGAATGACTGGTTTCTCAGGGCTCTTCAAATTCCTGCTCCAAGCCTGGCAGAGAGGAAACAGGAATGCTGGAGTCCCACATCCCAGATCCTACCCAGGGACTACTCTGCTGGCTGCCTGGCTCCTTCCTTCTCAACAAAACACTCAAAAAATGAACAAAAACAAACTCTGGCATCGTGACACTTTTCATAAGGCAGACTCCAGGCTCTCCAGCCAGGCCCAACTGCAGATGCTACAGAAGTGTATTTATTTTCAAGTGACTATTTAAACTAGAGTTCGCAAGAGAACGATCCTTTTTTTTAGAGTGCTTCTAGTTATTGTAAAAACTGATTTTAGCAACAATTAAATTTCAGGCTCTCTTTAGAGAAACCATCTGCTGATCTCCCAAACGTGGCACAAGCATCTCTGCAGACCTTTTCAAGGACTGCACACTGGAGACATGGCACCCAGCGAAGGGCTGTTACTCAAGCTGCACAATTAGGAAATACCAGAGTGAGACAAACTGACCTGGTGTGTCTCTGTTGCACAATGCCATCCCATGCTTCTCCCGGACCCTGGAAGGTTTCCCTCATCCAGTTGCTGACCCAAACCCTTCCCATTTTCTGCCCTTGTCTACAGCATCTTTATTTTACTGTGCTCCCTGCCAGCCCCAGTCCCACCTGCCTGTCCCAGGTGTGATTAGGGACAAGCTCCCTGCTACGTGTCTGCTCCCCAGAGCAGCTATTAGAGGAAAAGCCTGCTCTGGCGCAGCTAGCCCCAGGGAGTCACTGGCTGGGGATGGCCGGCGTCCAGCCCTGCCTGCCTGGGGAGCTGTGTGGGAAGGAGCCTTGTCCATTGTGAAGGGACTCGGGTAATTACCAGCCACTGGAATCAAAGAATTCTCTGCTGAGCGCATGCAAATTCCAACTTCTCATTGGTTTGGCCACGTTTGCAGAGGGATGGCAAAGACGTCTTGCAAAATGGGCGCCTCCTCTCCCTTCCTCTTGCAGAGCTTCACAGCAAGCTCCAAGAAAAGCTCCTTGGACTTCTTCAGCAGGGCAGAACCAATAGTTTTCTCCAAGCTTTCTCTCCAAAATGGCAGGACCATTTTACACTCTTTTTTTCCCCCCTAAAATCAAACAGTTTGAGGCAGACATCCCACATGGAAACTGAAAGCATGAGTGGTTAAAACCCTGACAAAATTACAAGCGAAACTGAAAACCGGGTCTTATCTTGTGAACTGTTGGGCAAATCTTAATAATAGCTGGTGCCACAAACCCTGCCTCCAGTAATCCCCATCCTCAGGCAAACTGCTTCCAGACACCCGCTCAGCAGCATGACAGCGCCCATCTCAACTCACTCCTCGCCTCTGCTGACGCTGAAATTGAAGCAGACTGACAGCGGGATAATTTAGAGGAAAATTACATTTTCTATATAACTTTCATACGTGACTATATTTAGCAGATGGAGAAACAAAGTATGTGTATTCAGTAAATATATATTTTTATAGACATAAAATTATAAACACATATGTATGTTCCAAGAAGATCTTATGTCTATTTTAAGATGCTCTTCGCATGCGGATCATTAAAGCCTACAATATAGTTCCTTTGCCATATTATAATAAATACGGGAAGAGAATACACACTTCTCAACTCTTGTAGGTCATGAGAGACCTAAAGATGATCTTGTTTCTCTTCTGGTCGCCCTCCTTAGTGTTGTTTCAAAGGGAAATTGGTTTCATATGTGGGCTGACTGCACCTCACAGCATCGTTTTGCTGGCAAACCTAATTTAGTGAGCTGCCGAAACACTGTAACGTAGGCAAGCATCAATTCCAGACCTCCAAAATCCATAGGGTTGTCAGAAACAAATTCCTCACCTGACAGACTGCTAGCCTTGCAAGAGCAGCAAACCCAGCATATTTCCACCTCTTGCATTCAGGAGGCATTAATCACACTTGCATCACTCCAGCTATTGGAATTTCTGATCTGGGCTGATTGATTTCCTCCCCGTTTGTGTTTGAAGCTGCGCGGGGATGTGCCTTTGGGGAGGGATGCTGGGCTCCTCTTCCTGCTCCCAGCATGGCCAAAGCCAGGAAAGGAGACAACTTTCTCTACCTTATTTCCTCATGACTTCTGTCCCTGGGGAGTTGACAAGGTTTTAATCAGCACCTGGCACTGTATCTATCAGATATGCTAATAAGGAACCTTACCTTAACAAACACCCTCAAGAGCAGACTCATCTATCTTAATTGGTAAATGCTTCATTAATAATGCAGCTGAGGAGTCTCAGAGCTAGAAATATAAATAGCAAGTTCTGATGCAAGGGCTTTTTTTTTGTTCTAGCAGTACAGATTCAGAAGGAAGGTCTCTCACTGTGCCCTGTTACAGACAGAAGAGCCCTTTGCAGGCTTAACAAAAAGCCCCTTTTCTGACTTTGGGGGGGTCCAAGTTCAGAGCACCCCTTCCAAAGGAGAAAGGCGGGCATACTGGAAGGCATTCCTGGGCTGGGAAGCACCCAGGAGGATGGAAACCCATCAAGTACCATCACAGAGGTCAACGTAACAATGCTACTGAGACAGTGGCTTCCAGCCACTGATCGATGACAGGAAAAGCATTAAAACGCCTCTTTGGTTAAGTCACAAATTCCAGTCCTATGATTAACGCTGCTCTTAGCCAGGGAGCAAAGCAAAGGCTCAAACAGCACAACCAGAGGGACATCTGAAGAAAAAGATCTTCTGTGTCTGAGACTATATATTCTGCAACAAGATGACCCCAGGCCTACCATGTTAAATTCCAGCTTTCCATTTTAAGGACTTAGCCAAAACAAGACAGGAGAGTCTCTGAAACCCAGCCCTACTCAAGAATTCCAGGGGTGTTAAAATAATAGGCTTGGGTTCTCCTTTTTCTTATAAATTCATCCTGCAGACAAAAAGCCAGACAATTAGGGATTTTAAACATTCTCAGTCCAGCCAGGGACTTGATCTTGCTGATCGAATCAAGTTTCTCGCAGTGATGGCCATTACTTTTACAGAAGACCATTTTTATTGCCATTTTTTTGTAAAGCTCTGTTTATCAGTCCCTACAAAGTCTGAATGGGTCAGACTAGGGGGTTGAATCTAAACGTAGAAAAAGAAATTTCTGGGCTTTGTGAAGTTTGGATATAACATTTGTTGGTAAATATCTTCCTCCTAGTGGCATTTGGAGGATTTAAATAAAAAGAAAGACTTTAGACCAAATCCCAGATAAACAGTTTTTAGCAAAAATTTAAATATTGTAAGCAAGTAGGTTTCGGCCACTCTTCTTGGGGAAAAGTTGCCAAACACATTTTGTTCCAGATTCAACTACCATGTCCACATCTTAAGTTTATCTAAGCAACCCTTCTATGACAACTCACAAGCCTCTTTCTGCATTATTTATAGCATTTTTCTACAGCAGATGGCTCTTCCAACCAGTCAGAGGCTTCTTTCAGAGGTTCTTAAAGCAGTTCTAGCACTAGGCTTAGAGAACAAGGCTGCTCTACAAGTCCAACTCACAAACTTTCAGTGTGGCTTCAGTGTGTTTAAAGCTCCTTTGGAAATGGCTCCTGGGTGCATGTAAAAACTGATTGGAAGAAAAAGGCAGGCTAGAGATTCTGGGTTTTTTTCCCCAAACCCTCTTCCAAATCCCATTTAGTGCTTGTGGGATAGTGACAGCAAGAAACTTTTAATGGGGAGCTTGCCAAAGCTAAATAATGTACTTTTTGTACCTGTTAAGAAGAGCAGCTTAACAGCGCCTCCTGGGACAGCAGCACCAAGACGGGATTTTGCAAAGGGGTCCGCATGGACACATCATCTTTGTACCCCTCTGCTGTTCACAAGCAGAGGGGCTCAGCATTCCCCATCACTCCCACTGCCTCTGGCTGGAAGTGTCTCGTCCAAGACAAACCCATCATTGTGCAGGAAGCTTTGCAGCGCCAGCCCGGCAGGACATCAAGGACATTGGAAACTGATTTCTCCAGCCAGCCTGAGCTCCTGCCTCCCGCCCCACTGATTAATGGTTCTCCACAACAGTGGCTAATAGGATCCTCTTTGAAATCCAAATAACCAGCATTAGTGACCTCAGAGCCCTGCCTTGCTAACTGGACATACTCTCTGCCTTTAATTCTGTCTTCTGTAGCATCTTCTCTACCAAAGCTTCCTTTCCCATCGTTTTCTTTTCAAGTCCCTACACCCCTGTTGTGCTGACTGCTCCCCACCTGCTGCCCCAGCCAGACCCCTACATGTGGATGTATAGCGGCATCACCCCAACCCAGCACATCCTCCCCCTGGTCCCCCATGCCTGGGGAAGGGTTTGGGTCAGCTGCTGCAACCCCACAGCAATATCTGTACCCACCCCAAGTACGGGCCAAGGAGCTACAGCAAACACTCCCCTGGCATGGGGAATTGCAGTCGCGTGTATCCCAGGGCTGATTCTCAGCAGCCAACAATTTAAAGCTAAAATTCACTGGGCTCCCTTGCTGCTCCCACACGTAGCTCAGCAGAAGCCTGTCTGTAAGGGACTAACATTTAGGCAACCAGCTCTGACTACAGTAAATCTCCTCCTTTCCTTTTTTTTTTTCTTTTAAATCCATAACCACCAGCTTTAAAGCTTTAAATCAATATCCCCTCTTGCGATCTGCATTCAGCGAGGAATTATTCACATTGAGAGCTTTAAAAATTAAGCTAAACCCTGCAGGGCCCAGGCCAAACTTAAGTCACAGCAAAGCTTTAAACACTGGATCAGGGACACAGCATGAGCCGTGTCCTGGTCTTAGATGCAAACTAAATGTAGAAAACAAAGCTGCCGTCACTGTGTTAAAAGGAAAAACCATAAATGGTCCATGCTGTGGCTTCTCCCAGGGACACAAGAGACAAGGGCTCTCGTTCCACGAAGAGAGGTCAGCCCATTCCAACCAAACTTCTTGCAAAGGAAAGAAACTAATTGTCCCTGCAAAGGAAAGACTTATTGTCACTGTTTGAGGGAGAAAGTGGCATCTGATCCATCCACCCATTTGGGATGCTGGCCAGAGGCGGCTTTTTCAGAGGGACAATGCTTGGGCAGAGGGCAGTACCATGTGCTCCCATTAAGGTGGTACCCATAACCATGGGAACAGCAGGTCCTCAGCATCGCTCACCCGCTGCTACTCACCGCCAGCGACAGCAAGCCCCAGGCTGCGCTGAAAACGCCAAGCTGAGAGTCCACAACATCCCTGGAGGTGCCAATTTTAAGAAGCAATTGAAGAGGAGGCGGGGAAAGAAAAACCCACAACTTAAAACAGCTCCTATTTGTGCTCTAGAGGAGCACAAAGGTAGGAAAGGATGGATGAAAGGAGCAAGGACTCTTGATCTCACTTGTAAGAGGAGTTCCCATCTTTAACTTGAGATGGGATCTAACCTTCTCAATGACAGGACCGGATATTAGAGGGAAGACCTCCTGTTCCCCCGTCTCTTCTCTCATCACTGGGACATGGGGCTGCAAGCACCTGCCTCCATACAAAGACACCTCAATCCTACCCTGTCACTCACCTGATGCTGTGATGGTAGCAGAGGGTTGGGCATAACCAGCCCAGGAAACATCAGCTGGATTTCCACCACCCCCATAGTGGTGTCTAAGTGAACAGTGAAACCTTTCCCTCTCCCCTGCTTGAGAGATAGTTTATCTGGACTGTGCAGAGAGCATCCTTGATATCACAGCCACCAGCCCAATGCAAGACCCAACAAGCACTGGAAAGGGCCAAAGAGCTGGAATAAGGCTCAGAAATTAGTACAGAGCAATGCAAATCAGGATGCTCTCCTGGCCCCAAATGCCCTCGTTGTCCTGCCACACCTTGGCTTCTTATAGGTGTGACGTGCACAGGGGACCTCTAGGCTTGAAACCGCCCCAGCAGAGGTTACGCCTCGAGTTCAACCCTTCAGATGCCCACACACAGCCATTTCTCCAGCTCTCAGTCGCAGGGGTGACTGCCCAGGCCTTAATATTTGTAAAGTCCTTAGGAAATCCTTGGAGGGGAAGAGCAGAGCATTATTATGAAATAATAGCTTTTTATTCTGCTCTATCTGAAAGCAGTGGTTCTTTGTTCGGCCCCGCGCTGTCTAAGCCGAGGGTTAAAACTTGACTGGCTGGGATGTAAGAAGGCCATCCCCCGCGGTGGGGGAGAGGCAGACTTCTCAGGATCTGAAGAACAAGATGTCTTTCTAACCTGTTCCAGACTCCAATAAGCAGCTTTAGATCTAACAATAGGGGGCTGAAAACCCAAATGCCCCAAAGCCTGGAGGCAATCAGGACTGTTTAAGCATCCACAATTGACATTTCTAACACCACCTGAAATGTGTATTTTCCTTTCTGTTTCAAAGCCTTATTTTCCAATCAGATTATGTGCAGGATAAATATCCTTATACAGTGACAGCAGGCACTGCACAAGAAAATTGGGGATAATGGTAAATGCAAAGATTTACAGATACTTATCTCAGCATCTGCAAGAAGTATTAGCTTTGAATGTGGTGTTCAAACACAACGTCAATCACCAGAACCCAGAGAAACTGCGAACTTGCTCAGCTGAACTCAGCCCTAAAATAAATTAAATAAATAAATAAAACAGAACTAGGTTTTTAGAGACCATCTCTCACATGGGAAGTAGCAGCCGCATGCACAAAATGCCGGGCTGGTCCAGGCTGACAAAGCACTAGAACAGATGAGCAACCAAGAGGTACGACCCTGGCATGTTGGGAAAGATCCTGTCTGGTGCCAGGGGCACCCAACCATGAGGGACCCCACAATTGGGCAGGCGACTCGACCACCACCTGCAGATACAGCAGGCACAGACACACCACAGCTGCCATGGAGTATGTTGGCACTGGTCAGCCAGGCTGGAGGAATGGCCACACAAGCAGCCCAAGCTCACTAGAGTCATGAAGCAGCAGCCAGGTGCTCAAAACATCAGGCTGCAACCCCCTGCCTTGGGGACCTTGATGGTTTCTGCTGTCACCATTCCCTCTACCCCTCCAACCCAGGAAGGGGACCCCAAGCTCAGGCTGTTGCAAACAATCCTTGACCAACACTGCCCAGGACAACACACCTACATGCATATTTGCCAACCAGCAGCTGTTGAATGCACATGCAGGTCCTACATGTTCCCACATAAATAATCCATGTAGCAAGGAGGCCCCTACAACACATTTGCCCTGACACTGACCTAGGAGGAAAGAACGTGCCATCAGGTCCTTAAACTTTAATGAATCACCTCAAAAAAGAATACAACAATTACCAGCGTAAAATATACTACCATTAGTGATTTCAATGGAGAGGAGAGATGAAGGAGGAGGATGCCACTTCAACAGTCCAGATCTTCTTAGCTCTCAGAGCCCAACACGTACTGGCGTCTCTGAAGATGTGGCTGGACCTCCTTTCACTGGCCAGCTGTGCCATGAAAGCACAGGATCCACTCTCCGATCATCAGCTCCCTCCCCTGCACTTGCTTTCAGCACTGAACATCTTTCATACCCCCAAAGTCAGCTGGGCGCACAACTGATCCTCCAGATAAACAGCCCGACATCTAACAGTGAGACCTGGGCTACAGCCATAGATCAGATCACAGCTTTGCTTTTTTCTGTTGATGAAATCTTATCTGGAAGCTGCAGAAATGCAGTGGAGAAGGTCAACTTTCCACCATTCAGCAAAGAGACTCAACGCCAGCACATAAAGGAACACTAAAAAATATCACTGTTGAGTTAAGACAACTTTGGGGTTTCTGCTTTGCAGCCAAATATCACTCAGCGGCCATTAAAAAGATTTTTTAGCCATCAGTGGAACATTAGAAATTCCATGAATTTGAAGTTTATTATTTCCACGATACAGTTTATACTTTTTTCAGGATTTATACTCCTTGGCTTCACTCTTTCAGCTATAAATAAAACCATTTGCTAAGTTGGCTGATACACTGCAGCCCATGACTGGCACATTTATGCAAGTTGGCTGAAAAACAAGACGGTTCAAGGAATCGCCAGAAACACTAAATCCAGTTATTTCAAATCCATTTTGAAACATCTGATAAATCTGCAGGGTTCACTTGATATACAGAACTGGCTAAACTCAAGTAGCCACGCTTCTGCGCAGCATCTCTGACATTTATGGAGTGGCTGACGTGCATTTTACAGCTTTCAATCTCAAGTCCTTCACAGTCCATCACAAAATATTCATGTCTTTGGATAGTCTTCGGAAAGGAAACTAGGAGAAAGAAACGGCAAAAGAGATCCAGCGGAACAGTCTTATAGGATTCCCTGTGCTTTCCCATAAGAAGCTGGAAATGGAAAGGAGACCCACATCCATGGCTTCCCATCTTGGTGGGACACACCTGGCAGGAATAGGATGGGGCATGTAGGGGTCTTTGCACCCTAGGCATCCCAAGCAAAAGGATATCACTCAAGAGACTAGTCTCTGCTCCCCCAGGCCTCCTGGAAGACACTTTCCTTGATAGAGAAGATATAGGAGCTTCTTAAGAGAGAGCATAACATTCCCTTTTGTCAGCTTTACACCTACAATGAATCTATTTCACAGAGCTGTGCTGCCCCCGGGACTTGTTCACACTGTCTCTTTTGTACACTCAAGACATGTTCTCATCACATGTTATGGCAGCAATGAGTGGAGGGAGGTGCTAGGAGGTGAAAAGCATCAAGCAGACCCAAGTGCTGCAACTTTGATCTTGCTTGAAGGCAATGCAAATACAGGCTCATCTCAAGCAAAAAGCAGATCTGGAAGCTGCTATGGTCCACCAACAAGCTCCAGCAAGATGGTGAGCCTGCACAGCTACTCCCTAAGTCAAAGGGAGTTGGAAAGCTTTAAGCTTCATGAGGCTGAGCCAATAGCAAACACTGCATTGGACTAAATTTATGCAGCTTTTGGGGTAGATGGAAATGCTGAAATCCACCCAACTCTCAGAGCTCCCTGGTTAGCGAGAGGCAAGTGATGAAAGACCTGATCACAGCAGAAAAAAATAAAGACATCCAACTCAACGTTTTTATCATAGCACTTGTAATCTGTGCCCTGGGAACTACTCAGAAACAGAAAGCAACTCTAGCCTCAGGATACATCAACAGATCTTACCCCAGCACACCAGGGACTGACTGCAGCTTTGCCTCTCCAGCAATGCAATCAAGCCAAAGGAGAAGGCACAAAAGTCATCTCACTGGAAAGGGCGGTACAGGAAACCCTGAGCTAGAGGCAGGGCTGAATATTCAACAGGAGCTTATTTCTGAGCAAAACAAAAACCTTGCAAAGCTGCTCAGACAGGTGATCAGCATTGCAAAAGCAGCACAGGCCTTCCAGGAACAAACTCAAGGTGTGTCATCCCCTGTGCCAGGAGAGAGCAACTTGAGCCCTGGGGAAACTGCAAAACTGAGCCTTTATTAGGCCAAGAGAGATCGGAGAAAATAAATCAGAGGACTAACAGATCAGAGCCACAGGCCAGGGCTTCCCTTCCTGCCTCCTCTGCTCCAGCAGGTTCTGTGTCCAGGCAGGAGCTGATTTTTTCTTAGCCACCAGTCAAAGCCACACTTTGGTTTGGGGCTCTCTGACCTCCCAGACTGACAGATTGGGTACACTCCCTGCTAGCTATGCATTGGATTTTCCTTACCTGAAAGCACCACTATTGCTTAGAAGTGCCTGTTCTCCCTTTGTATCACCAGAACAGCAGCAATAGATAGCTGCCAGCAGCCATATTTCATCCATGGAAATACCAACCATTTCGGAGTATATGACACTTGATAAAACCAGGTGGTTTTACTGCCCTGCCCTGTCTGGTTAACAGCTGACAAGAATACAGCCACCAACAGCATGCTGCTATGTAATTCACCTCCCTGCTGCCCCCAACCCTTACAAGATCATGCTGCTGACCACCACTGCAGTGTGCAGCACCCAAGGTGAAAGCCAATGCTAGATACTTCTCTGCCTCTGCTCCTGCCACTGGGAGCCAAAAAGCAATCACTCCCTGCTCCTCCCTTGTGCAACTGCTCAGAAATTGCTGAGTTCAACCTTACTTATCGCTGGATGTAGTGCAGTTCTGTTTTCTAATCCCCTACATCTGGATTTCGTACAGCCCTTTTCTAAGGCTCTTCAGATTTGCTTTACAGTTTATCACCCTGCTCAAGCAAGATGACGCATCTTTAAACTTTCCACTCGAAAGAAGCACTGAGGGATGAAACCATTCAAAACCCAAGAAGCTGCCTCGGAAAATAGTCCCCACAGAAAATGGCCAGCAGGAGTTTTTTTTAAGTCATAAACATAACGAGACATGGGATTATCTTTTCTGTTGGAAGGACTCCTTGTTCCTGATATCATAACAAAATATTGAACCATTTGAGAACTTTTCTTCTTAGCCTTGCTCAGAAACTAGGACAATGACAAACAAGTGCCTAGCTCAGAGTAGAAAAAAAAAAAAAGAACATTTCTGTTTTCCTACATGTAAAGCAGAAAAAAGCTTCCCAGCACAGACCTAATGAACAGCCCCTTCTCCTCTACCCCAACTCAAGAACTCCTTATATGTCTCCAATTTAGACAACCCTAGAGTGACCAAGATCCTTCAGGCCCAGGCTGAGGTGTCCTTACCGATACATCCTGGGGGTCAGAAAGGGTTTATCATAGTCTCTAGAAGCTCAAATACACTTCAGAAGTTTTACGGTCCCGGGATCCAAATGAGAAGAAAACCTGGCAAAGTTATTTTTGGTGGAAAAGTGGAAAGAGAAGCCAGGCAACACATACACACCAAAGAGAACAATATCTAAGAGTGGAGATGCTGCTGCTCTCTGGTGCCTATGGTGTTGACCTTTATGCCCTCTCCCCTTACAAGAGCCTCAGCTTCACACCCACCCATGGGTCCCTGGGGACCCCCATCACACAGGAGAGAGCATTGGCTCCAGTTCACCTGGGCTTTGGGGTCTGCAGGGTTTGGCCAGCACATGTTGTTGTCCTTCTTGCTTGGATTAGTGCACAACAGACAGGAAACCATTTTGCCCCGTGTCCCAGGGCCATCAGCCCGTTCCTCCCCTTTGCCCCTGATGGCACAGGGAGCCTTTGATCCTAACCAGCTTCCTAAGCACAACCCCCAGCGCATCACAGCTCAATGGAGGGGGGGTCTCCATGGGGGTTTGGGATACCTTTCAAAGACAATGTTACCAGAACAGGAAAACCCTGGAAAACAAATTAGCAGCTCTACTACTCTACATCAGGCCCTCAGGAAGCCAAGGACGCCTCCAAGCACCCAGGGGACAGGACCCCCCAGCAAGGGTGCTAAGCAAAGAACCACATGGCCTAGCAACCCTGAAGAGCACATGCTGCTTCCCACATCAGAGGATTATTTGTATACAAAGCTGTGTTGAATTAGGGCAGCCAGAGATAGCATTGTAGCTCTGCTGAGGAGCGTACACATGGCCTCCCCTCATGGTGGAGATGACCTGACCAATCCTGCCATTAACAGCACCAGGCTGGTGAATAGACACTTGCACTGCTGTGGCAATATCTTCAATGGGAAGGTCTGGGCAGGACAGACAGAAGAAAGAAAGCCAAGCTTTATTTGGCCCAGCAGCAGGCAGACAGACCTGAGATGATGTCCCAGTCCGACACACAACCACTGCTGGGAGCAGAACCCAACGCCTTGCTCTATCAGGGCTGGTCTTGTAGAGTCAATGCTACTGGACCAAATCCCTGCAGCCTCAGCTGAGTCCTGGGAAAATGGTGAGTAAACCAAGGGAATATCTGTCAGCCCTTTGCGCTTGGTTTATTGTCTGGAGAAGGCAGGACCCTCCACAGCGCAGGCAGATGCTACAGTTTCCAGAAGGAAACTTCTGCCACTACATGTGCAACCACTTTTCTGCACTCTGCCCCAGTGATGTTCCCATATTCAGAGAAAAAAAAAAGAAAACACAACAAAATAAAATAAACCACAACCCCAAACATTTCCTTTGGTTAGGTTAAGTTAGCTGTTTTTACTGTAAGGTTCAAGCTAGACTCTGTGACTACCTGTGTAACCATAAAAGTGCACATTAGCATGACTGGCTTCCTCGGATCTTAAATCATCATTTTTAGATCTAAAGAGAAAAAAAATAAAAGCGCTTTTTTTTTCTTTTTACAGTTTATCTTTTAGTCCCCACCAGGTGATTTCTTGCTGTCACCTGGATGCTGGCATGCAGATATACAGCACTGCCAGCACCCGGGCTGATGGACAACCTGCTCATACCAGCAGCAGAAAAACAGTCCCAACCCCCCCAGCCATCACATCTCCTTCCCTGGGCAACCCCAGTGTGGCACTGCAATTTATTATGGATGGCTTCATCAACAATAACCAAACACAACATCGTCACCCTGATTTCGCTTGCAGTACTGCTGTGCTGGAGAAGGGACAAGCCATCCCACCGCCGGGCTAAGACGCAATCAAATATTTAAATGAACATTTCTTCTCTAGGTCAGCTTCGCCTTCTTCCTGCCGGCGGCTACCAAGTGGCAGAGCGATCTCCTTGCATTACCGTGACAACCCGAGGATGGGTTACAACCACAGCCAGGCTGCTGAATGGCGGAGTTTGGGTACTTGACATGCTACAATAGGATACGTTTGCCTTTTTTCAAAACGAGAGGCCGACATTGTGAAGCAGTTAAAGCCAGACATCCAAGCGAGGCCATCACCACACACGGGCTCAAAAGGCTTTGTCTGCCTTTCTAAGAGAAATTTCATAATATGCGAGGGTGAGCAGTCAGCAAAAGGCTTGGATCTCTCGACTTATAATCATCCCCGGTTTCCTCACAACGGCCCTGAATACATCTTTGATTGGTTATGTATGAGAGGAACCGTCCCCAGCGTGGTGCCAGACATGTGCAACACAGACTTGGGTTGGACACTCGAGCAGGAAGAAGAATGCAATTCAGCAGCCATGCTTGAAGGAGGAAAAAAAAATAAAATGTAAAAATGTGGCAATTATTTCATCCCGAATGGTTTTGAGCTATTACTGGTTCAATAAGGGCTTGCCTGGAAATTAAAGGCTAGAGCACTTGCGGTCCCCCCCTGCAGATGAAGCAAAGAGCCAATTTCCCAGGCTACGGCTCATCCCCCAGAAGGGCATTTCCACCCTGTCCTCCACTTCTCACCCCAAAGGCAAGGGCCATCCTTCCCTGGGAGGGGGGGGACACCCATCCCTCAGAGCACCCAGCTGCCTCCAGCATCCACCCCAGCCCCGACCCCAGCCCCCCGGGGGTGAGGAGGGAGGGGGGGCATGGATCCAGCATTCATCCACCACGCAAGTGGCTTTCCTGTTGTTCTAGGCGAACAAAAGCCGAGCGGCGCAGTGGGCCCTAAGAAGGGTGCCTTCCCTTTAATGAACGTGATTTCAATCCCAGTGAATATTCATAAAATTACCCCAGCTCTAATTTGTATAAAATGACAGCCTGCAAACCAGGGATGATTGAAGAGGACCAAAATCATTTTGTTTGATTACAATCTCCCCTCCCTCCTCCCCCCCTCCCCACCTTCATTATCTTTTATGTCTATTTAAACTCCGGACACTGCATATTCATCTCAATTCTCCCTCCATCTCTCCTTCTGTTTGTGGGCTGCTGCTGCTATTTTTTCCCCCTCCCATCTCTCCTCCTTTCATTGTAATTTTCTTCTTGCTTCTGTTGTGCATTCAGGGATTTGAGGAGGTTTTCTGGGGGGTGGGGGTGGACTTCATTTTATTAAAAAAAAAAAGTGTGTTGTCTGGATAGAAAATTACATTTGCATGCTCGAGGGGCCTGAGGGCTTCTCTGTGGGCTTGGCAGAGATCCTACCTCGGGGAGGGGGGGTTGGGGGGAGGTGGAAGATGCTGATTTGATTTCCTCCTCTTCCCACCCCTTCCCCCTTTCCTTTCCATATTATAGATGTCTGCCTGATTTTTCTTTTCTTTTTCTGCATGTGCAAACCACTTGAAGAACAATGGCACAGATTAGAGGCCTTCCTTAGGGCTGTTTATGAATACAGTTGTGGAGTTCAGCAAAGCAGAAACACTACATACAGTAATTGGACATTTAATTACTAATGAAGCTAGCAACTGAGGTTTTTTTTTTTCCAAGGGTCTGAAGCAATGTGACAGACCCTCCAACTGCAGGTTTAATTATGGTTGGAGATGGGTTTAATACTCCATCTTATACTCTATTGCCCTCTCGAAAACCCTTCTGCCTTTTATTTATAATTTTTATGCCCCTGCCCTCTCCAAGGAAGGAAACATCCTGATGCTCAGGCCACCGGACAGGATGATGCTTCTGCTGCTGCTCTTGATTGCAGTGAAGCTGAAGCCAGCCCTGGACAGGTTTCCTACGGAGCCAGCAATCCTAGGAGCATAGAGAGAAGAGACCTGTTTTGGCGGCCAAGAACATCCAGAACCAATCCCTCCTTGCATGATCATGTCCCAGTTTTGGTCCAACCTAGTTTCTGACATCTCAGCAGGTTTCAGTCCCTCTTTTTAAGAGGCCAAATACTTCCCTACTTGAAGAGATTTCTTTTCCTCCTAGTATTTAGCTTAAGTTTTCTTTTCCTTCTTCCCCTTCATCAAGTCACTGCCTTCTCCAAAGCCCCTGGGGAAAGTGGAAATGAAGGCCTTTGTGGAAGTCCCCACGCTGCAGAGGAGCCAGAGCAGGCTTCAGGCAGCATGAAAGCAGCTTTGTCTCCCAAAAGTTTTGCTCTCCTAGGCTTATAATGAGGATCTGTGCAACACTGGGCTGGTTTCAGGAGGGAGAGATGAACAGCTCATGGGTCTGGGGGGGAAATTAGGCTAGGTCCATCTAGGTACCTGAGGTCCCAATCCAACCACTGGCAGCACATCTCAGAGGACCCCAAAACAACGAGCCAGTCTGCACTGGACCACAGCTTTCACCTCCATCTTGTCTCTGGCAGAGGCTGACAACCCCTAAGAAGACACAGTGAGAGCTTCTCCCCTGCTTCTGGCAAAAGCAGCTTCAGGACTTCCTGAACCGGAAGCCGCATCTGGACCATCTGGTTTAATACCATCATCTAACACTGAAATGGGGCTGAAATAGGGCTAACAAAGCAAGTGTGGAGCTTTTTGATCTCATTCTGCCTCACTGAGTTTCATTCATTGTTGCTCCAATTTCCTTCTTCAGGTGAAAGGAAACTAAGTGCCAGGCAATCCCACATCCTCATGCGGAGTGCTAAGCTCCAGGGAACAGAACTTCCAGCTTCTGTTGATCAGAAAACCTTCTAATTGATTACAGATGAACACCGTGCAGCGAAACTGTTGGATTTTAAGAGCACAGAGAGCACTTTCGTAAAATGTCATATGCATATTGGAATTTTTCTTTCCTGGTTTTAATGACAAAGTGCAAATTTGGGAGAGAAAAGGCATGAGAAAGCAGAATAACAGACGTGAGGAGACAAAAAGCATTCCCGAAGAATAGGTCACCCATTTCTTCCTCCAGATTTCCCAGCACATCCCCCTGCCTTTGTAAGACTGTATGCTCTCAAGATTCACTCATGCTACTGTTCACATGTGTTACAGAGCATATGACCAACACTCAGACAGGAGCCGTCAATTCAACTGGCCTGCACAGTCCTTACACAGCAGGGCTATCTCCTCCAGCCTCAGGGTGCCAAGCCAGCAGGAAGGACTCACGTCTATGGGAATGCCGTGCCAGTTCAGCTAAATCCACTGCAAAAATGGAGCAGTCGGTTTCCCACTTGCATGGCTGGTGGTGGGATTCATCTCCTACCCACTGAGGGCCTATGCCAGTGTACAAGGCTCCTCCACCATCAACTGCAATAAAATCACCTACGTACCCCAGAAGACTGGGTTAGCATGACCTCCAGGCCGGTCTATCCAGCAACTGGAAGACTTGTATCTTGGGGGACTATACTAAAAAAGACATACTTCTTAGACAGCAGACAGCAGGCAAGAGGAATCCCTCTCAAACAGCGTTTGCTTGGGTAATAGATGCAATTTTCCCCAGGATTTACCTTCCAAATGTGGGATTCAGCCAGTAAGCATACCAGAAGTTCACTGGCACCCGCAAGAGGCCCCACTGTTCTGCCTCTGACTTGGATCCTAGACAATTCACCCCTGGCTGTTTTCAGAAGCAGATACCATGCTCCTTGGACCAGGAACAAGAGTCTGCACTGAGTCTCTTTCTAAATTTTGCCCAGTTCCCCATCTTTGACTGAATTAAAGACTTTTTTGTTGAATGGATAATGGAGGGCAGAGGGTCTCAGTGGATGCAGCAACCCAGCCACCATTCACCTTCCTCACACATGGAAGAAGTCAAACAACTACTTCCATGTCCCTTGAGATGATTTTCAACCTGTCCTTTACACAGAGATGCAGCTGATGGACTCAGTCACTGCTTTAATAAGTCTTTTTAGATCCCTTTTCAAATGAGGCTAAACAATGGGGGACCACCACAAAGTGGGGCAGCACAGGATATGGCAGGACACCTGTCAGAAAGGGTAAACAGCCCATACAAGGCCGCATGGACAGACGGCATCTCTGGCCAGATCCCATCATCAGAAACTGGATGCAACCAAGCAGAGAGGTCTTCTGGCCTGTGCTCTGCCCTCGCCTCCTGCCAGCTACCTCAGCATGTGGCAGCCACCTCGTGTTTTAAAGGAATGCCATATTTCATCCAGGGCCATCTCCAGAAACACCTCCAGCACCATCTCACCAGCAGCAGCCCCTGCCCTCTGGGAGCTGACCATTGCCAGTTCAGTGCTACAGAAACGCTGGTGGCCAGGCTCATCTGCTTTCCTGAATGCCAGAAAAACACAACCTGTTGACTCATCTCAGCATTTCTCAGAAACCTCATGGCACCAAGAACATCTTATAGTCACCTGGACCCAAACCTCTGACCACACCCATCAACTTCTATCAACATCAGCTATATTTCAAGCTATTTTAAAGCAGTAGCCATGAATGCAAAACACAACCTAAATACAGATGATATGACAGAACATAGCCCTGATGAGAGCTGCCTTTGACCAGCACAGCTCCATGCAGCTCCCGCCATAAGAAATCATACTTTGCCCAAGTGACTTGCAACTGCTGCTGTCCATCTGACAGCCCTTAAATGGGGCCTGCTTTATAGAAAAGGATGAACACACTCCTAGTTAAATCTGTGCCTCTTCAAGATGTCTCAAGTCAGACATTCAACATTTAATTGCTTTTGAAGACCAAAGAGCCCTTCTCCATTCTCCTCCCATGTGTTTATCTTCTGCAGAAGTCAGCTGCTGAGTTTGCAGGAGAAAGATCAAATAACAACAAAAAGAAGTTTTAAGTTGCAGACCCACTGCCATTAATCATATTTGCAACATCTTCCTTCCCTCGCTGCCTTAAAAATGCTTATTTCTAGATCTCAGCAAGCCTACTCCCTACAAACACATGCCTGGCGCCCATCAGAGAAGCTGCTTCTATGGGGAAAACATGCCAACAGGTACTGGTTCCCTACTCCACACAGCCACTGATGTCAGGCAAAGGTGTCAGCAGGAAAGCAGGATGACATGAAGGTTCAATCCTGTCCAAAGTAGCTCCAAGGCTAGAAGGGAAAGGAGAGCAAGAGCCTCTTCCAACCCTTGGACCATGGAAAGCTCTGGCGGTGGGAGGCAGCTGGCTCCTCCAGCAGTGCCGGTGCCTGTCTGGGTCCAGGTGCTGGAGCCTGAGCTTGCTCTGCAAAAACTTGCTGAGGTTTTAGGACCATTCACATCCAGGGAGTGAAGGCAGCTGCATTTAGAGAGAGTTTCCTGCTTTGAGGGCCAACAGAGCCCTCAAGCCACTTCAGAGAGAACACATCTGCCCAACAGTTGTCTTTTCTTTCTAGCTGTCCCATGGTCCAAGAAATCTGCCACCTTCCCACGCATTGCCAGATGCCATGCCTAGACAGGGATGCCCCAAACACTCTACAGACCCTGCTGGCAGACCAGACCAGTGCATCAAAACCTCTTCAGACCAGAGCCAAGACCAAAAAGGAGCCTGATCTCCCCCAGCTCCCCTACCACACCCAAACTGCCCTCCAAGTCCACACTCACTCACAGGGATTTTCAAGCTGAAACTCATCTTTGCTCCCAGTTCAGGCGGTTCATGGTGGGGGGCAAGGCTGGCGTAGGGGGGTAGGACTGTCCCAAGGCTCACACGCAATCGAGGAGAGGGGAAAAGCAGTGTTCATAAAGCCATGCCAAGGAGATTTGGTCTCCAGCAAGGCTAGAAACATCAAGCCAGCACCATGGCATTGCTCAACACGAGCCAGATGCAGGCAGTAGGGCCCTGCCTATTATTCACTGCCAGGGCTGAAGCCGGGATGGGGGTAAACAACCCAGCAGGCCCCCAGGATCCCAACTCCTCACAGTGAGCGTGGCACTCAGCCCCTATACCAACCCACTTTGAACCCCAGTGAAACCCAGTCAGAATCATCTGCTGCTCACTGAGAGCCACTGGTAGAGGAGCATACTGGTCTCAAGCTGGACTCTCTTTCAACATCTCTAACTTGCTACAGCTGTTCACTTCAACTGCTAAAAGCCAGAGTAAGCTGATTTTGCAAAGAGCCTGTCTATGTAAACTGCACCGTTCCTCCAACATAAATAGTACAATCCTGGCTTATAATTTCAGCAACTTGATGTTTTCTTGGCCAAGAGTAAGCCCAAGGAACTGGAGATGGAAACAGCTTTAGAAAGCCTGGCCAACCGCGCAACACAGTCTGAAAAGGTCCCAAATGGGACGACGCTCACAGCCACGTGGCCATACTAGCGCCCCTTCACTGCAGCTCACACCCACACACCCCATGGATGGTGGGCAGGTGAGTGCTTTGCACTGGGACACACACTGGACCTTCCAATGTGCTCCTACGTGTCCAGAGTTATCAAGGGAGATGTACTGCAAAGCTGGCAGACACACAAACCAAGTGCAAAAACCATTTAAGAGTCACCAATATCCTAAATCTAATCTTGCTCCTGGTAAAACCAGGTTCGGAGTCTGGATTTTTATGATGAAACATTCTAGTTCTTGCTATAACACCTGGGAAAGACAGTTGAGGAGACAGGGTGGTGTGGAGGGTCTACAGCCTCCACTGCCACCATCTTTGTGCCTCTTCATTTTGTCTCAGACCTAAGCGGCTAGGACAGCTTAGTGACTGTCGGTGGTGGTCCCAACCTCACCTGGATGAAGCACAAGGAGCTGCACACTCCATTTATGCAGAATCGGTATCACACACAGCACCTCCTGAAGGACACAAGGACCTGCACACCCTCAAAACCAGCAGCAAGGCTCCGCTATGCTGCTCACATACTGTATGTAAAGTAGCCTTTAAATCCATGTAGTGTCCTACTAAAGCGATGCTGCTTTGTTTCCCAGTGCAGAAAGCATCCTTTGAGCTAGCTAGATTTCAAAGCTCTCCACTCCTCACTGCAGCCAGAGATAAATACATTAGGATGCAAGGAATTAATAACTTAAGACAACAATTCTGAGTTTAATAGAAAATGTTCCTCCCACCCCTCACTCTGAAGAGGAGGATGGCTGTTAAACCTGTGCAAAACTTGCATTAATTCACCAACTGTTTCCATGGCAGAAACGGGTGATGCAGTGAAGTCAGTGACTTCATTTCCTGAGGACATCAGATCTTACTCTGTACTAAAAATATGGGTTTGTATTTTAGGTCCACAAAGGGATGCTGCATTTTAAGCTTCCACAGAAATCTCTGGGAAGGCATGTACCTGAGGAGGAATCTGGAAAGCAAACTCTTTGATGGACCTGCAGGTTAGTCTTTCACCCTAGGATCACTACCTAGCATGATTTGCTGTAGACAGCAAGACAGAAGTAGTTTTTCAGGAAAATCACCTCCTTGCTTCCTTCCCTGCCCTTCTGAAAAATACAATGCCCACATTGGTTGCTCGTGCTTTGATACCAAAAGCAAGGAGATGGGCAGAAGTCTCAAAAGATAAATCTGTCACACATGCGAAATGACCGCCAGCAAGAGGCTGAGGAGACAACACATGTTAAACACAAGCAAGAAATCCACAGCTTTATTTCCACAGCAATCGGTGGTGAGATGGAGTAGCCATTTTACACACCTGAGCTATCTTCAGCAGCCTGCTGACACTCACTTCTCTCCTCTCCCAACTGTATAATTTGTTTTCATAGTTAATTACAAAGACAGATCAACATCGACCTACAGAAATCAGGCAGCACCTTAGCTATTTTTGGAAAAAAAGCACAGGACAGAAGGCAATCTCCTTTGATGGGTAGAGAAGATACCCAAAATAAACGATCTTTTATGCTTCTCCATAATTTCTTTCCCTTTTGTTTTCATTTAACATCTCTGATCATTTTAAAACAAGACCCACTCATGAATCCTCTCCTAATTAAATGTTCTAATTAAAATGCACCACACTCCATAAATTCACTCTGGTTTTGAAAGCTCAGTTTTAATCTGGAGGGCAAATAACTCTGATCTCAAAGTTGAAAGAAAAAAAAAAAACGACCCCATGTTCAACTGATTCAACAACATTTAAAAAAAAAATCTACCCCAAGACCTAGAGGGTAAATGGGTAAACAGGAACATTCACCTCCACTTATGTTACCAAGATTACACTGGCAGGTGATATCACCTCTTCCCAAGTCCATACATCAGGTGGCATAATGGCAGCGTCTATCCTAAAACAAATATTTACTCTGATTTCTACTTATGTAAATACCTGGAAGGCAAGGTGACATTTACAGATCACTACAATCAATTTAACCAGTGTCCTACCTGTGCTGCCTAGCACTTCTCTAGTCCTGTACTGTAAATCCTCATACACCCACATAACTTGGGTATCTACTTGAAGATTGAGCACAGGGTACAATAAAGCAAAATTCTTCTTCAGTAAATCTGTAGTTACACAAACTTCTGCCCTGCGGTTAAAAGCACAGGCTCTGACAAGAAAGCCCCTGCAGCCACTAAACATGGGCATGCCTGTCATTGGGATAAGGTGTCCCACCTCCTTTCCAAGAGACTGGAAGTATGAGTTCAGCACTGTACTTTCCCCACTGGTTATTAACCAGGACACCTTACACAACCATGCTGTATGCTAGACAGACGCTAAGAGTCAAATGTGCAAACTTAAGACCAAGTCTACTGTATGCATGAAAGGCTCAAGAATAATTCAGAGAGATCCCACATCAAAACTTTGGGCTCAGACGCACCTCTCAGTAAAGCCTCTAAAGCAGCTTTTGACGCAGAGCAGACTGGTGTCACCTCCCTCCTGCAAAAGCAAAAGGCCTCCAAGGTATAAAGGAGACTCCAAAGCAACAATTTCATTTGGGAGAAGATTCTTCTACTGCTGATGCTATGAGGACATGGTGCTGTACTCCTTCATGCCGCACAGCCCTGCCGGCTCTGCCACTCACAGGCCAGACCCTGATGCTCCCACCCCAAAACAAGCCCCTGCATGGTTTCAGTTATGCCAGGAGCCGTGGCGTGGCCAGAGATCAGCACCTCACCAAAAGGCATCTTAGGGCCACGCTCAGATGAGTGGAACAGGAACCTTGGAGCAAGAACTCTGTGAAAACACATTTCCCTCGCTCACAGCTAGCATACATGCATGTGTTTAGTTTCCTGGAAAGAAAAAAGATCAAACAGGCCAATTCATTACATATGAGCAGACTTGTGCATATGTGATGACATCCCGATAACGCGAAATGGCGTGGACCCACTCCTCTACCCTGAAGTGGGATCCTTCCCTGTATGTCAGTATACCTCTACGTATTTTACAGAAGTTTAGCATCACATGTGGGCAAAGCTTCTCCCTCCAGTGGTTTTTCATTCCAGCATTTAATTGGCTTGAGGTCTTGCCCTCACAAGGACCAAATCACTGGGAAAGGAGACATTAGCTGAGTATTATAACACACAATCTATCTATATCTTTGCAGAAGAGCACACTTTCTCATAGCCCAAAATAGCTCAAAAATTGAGTTTGCCTGGATGGGCTTTAGAGAAAAAAAAAAAATTATCTGCAACCAAGCCTTTTTTCATCCCAAAAAGTGTTTCTTTCCCCCATGCCCAGAACATTGTGGTCACATAACCTAAACATTACCAAGGGTACTGATGGTGAGGTAGGTACTTGGTGGCAAACAAGCACTGGTAATTTCTGCTTCCCAATACAAAAGCTGCTCTGAATCTTGCACCAATTCAACACTTCACCACAGCTTCACCAGCAGATGAAAATCAGCTTTGAGGGGGAAAAGCCTTACTTTACTCACAGATCTTCAGGATGACAGCTACACTGCAAAAATGAAACACATTCATGAAGCCCCACAGGAAAGATCAATGGGTTTAGGTTTCAGGGATATTAGACTGTATATTTTTTAAGTTCTGCAATATGAATTTGGTTTAGACAAACAGAAGAAAGTGGGGGAGAACTGTAATCTACAACACTTGTCCGTTCTGAGTTTGAAAGCTATTTATTATTTTGAAAACACTTCTGCAGCACAATTCCCAAGCGACCAAGAATGTGATTTTTTACAGCAGAATTAACCATTACAAATAGAAAAGCAAGCTCCTGGCATCCTGAGGAGAACTGGAACAACCTGATACTGGCATGCTTGGAAAGGAAGAGGTGGTATCTTCCACTTCATTCCCACTACAGGCTTTGCCACCAGCCTTGCCAAAGTAAGCAGCCACCCTGAGCCCCAACCTAACTCGGAGGCTCTCCACAAACTGTTCTGGAGAACTCATCTCCCTCCAACATGTAGCCCCTGGTCTCTCCTACAGACCTGGGGAGACAATGTCCCACTGGCACAGATCACTTCTTCTAGTCATCATGGGGTGAAATCAGGTGCATAGTCCATCAGCTAAAACAAGGCTGAGGTTCTCCTGTAGCCCTGAGATCTTACATCCAGGTATCCCCTAAAACTGGAGACTGTCATCTTCTGAGCTTCTACAACTTGAAGAATATATTGGCCCAGGGAGTCACTATCTAGTTAAAGCACAATGATTTCAGAAAAAAGCCTTGCTGCATTTTACCTTCATCCTCTGTGCTCCTTCAGGCTGCACTGCCCATTTCCTATAAATTTTGCAAAAGAGCTATTCTCTCAACTACCCAGCTTCATCTGACGCCATGGGAAGCTAAAGAGACGAGCACACAACTTCAACACTTTCCTGTTTTACAGATCTCTGCATTTTCCCAGTGGAGATGCAATCCCACAACATGAACAGGCTGGGTTTTCTTAGCTTGACTCCTCTTGCAGATCCTTTAGGGTAATCCTCTCATCTCCAGGCCCTCAGACCACAGCCACCGGGACAGGAGAAGAGACACAAAGATGGCAAAGATGGAAAAGGTGGGGGAGGAAAGAAATATGAATTTGGAAAAGATGATAAACTACAAAAATACAAATGAAGGAAGGATACTAAATCCCTGCCAAAAGAGCATCAGCAAAACATGTCTGCAATCCTCTGATACCTCCTGCCACTCAAGAGCTGACAAGTCAAGCTAAAAGGTACTGCAGAAGGTTGATACTGGAGGCATTTGCAACTTCTTGCCTTATAATATTCCTGCCAGGTGCAGGTTTTGTTTAAGTTAACATGCCACAGCAGGGATGCACAATTATAGGCAAGTTCTCAAAAATAGCAGGAGACAAGTTTTTCATTTAGCAATTGTACAGGCTCCCTTTCTTTGTCCAATGGCATAGAATGTAACTCCAGAGGGAAATCCATCAATTAAGGATGTGGAGAATGGGCTGTCCCTCCCATCCTATTGACTCACCTGATGGGAAGAAAGCAGCTTGGACACAGACAGGGAGGCAATGCTCTGTCTGTACAAAGAAATTAGTTCCAACAGCACAAACCTCCCAACCCCAGAGGGCAGAGCCCACCCCACCCCCAACTCTTTGGTGGCTGCAATTAATAATACACATCTGAACATCAAGTGAGCAATAAATCAGAAAGGAGACCAGTTTCTGAAGCACCCCAAGCCCTGATAACCCCCACGAATTTCAGCTGGGCACCCTCCCAGAGCAGCAGGTGACAGATCTTTACCAATCCCACCATTCATCCCTCATCAATCTGCTTGTAGGAGACTAACAGGAGCAAACAGGCAAGTGCTATGGAAAGCAAATGGCCAGGTTCTCCCACTCCTTGAGTCTTCTGAGATGCCAAGCAAGCAGGGACATCAAAACAAATCCTCTTGCAACACAGGGTCATGATTGCAAGACAGAGGCTCAGTGGGGAACCCAAAAACTGATGCCAAAAGGCAGAGACACAGAAGGACAAACATTCAGAGACCATTCCCAAATGGAATGAGTTATTTAAAGATATCCAGGAGGATTTATTTTTTTTTTAAATGAGAGAAAGAGAAGCCTTAGGAAATGTGGCCAGTACAGGCAGAGAAGGACAGTCCTCTGAAGACTGAGTGTTCCTCTCTTCTCCCTTTCTCAAGCCTTCAGTGGGGCAGAGCACCTTCCCTCTGCCTGCATGCTGTAGCAGCAAGAAAAGGAGCAGGGATCTGCATCAAGCCACTAACACGCAGCTCACAGCCAGCTCTCCCAGGAAAGCAAGCTCCAGGATACCTCCCCCAGCACAGCAAGGACCTCTCCTGATGGACAAAATGGAGAATGGCTTATTTATTTTAGCTGCTGTGAAATGTCAGGATGCCAATGCTGTTTAGAGAAGGGATGTGTCTCAGCTAGCTAGTCTGCTACTCTGTTAGCAAGGGTGAAACATCAGCTCTGCTTGGCCTGTTGCTAGGTTTGCTGCCCAGGCATCATCTAATTGTCACTCCAGTTTGAGATGAAGGTTTATGTTAAGATAAGACTGGATGAATTTTTGGCAGCGTGTCCAAAGCAGACAGGAGGCCCAGACCTAACGAAAACTAACTCAATCACCTTACCTATCTGAAGTGCCCTCCTGCCCACTGGCAGCAGCAGGTTTAGAGAAATGGCATAGAGCACCAAGGATTTTTATAGGTCCAAGAGGGTGATTCAACACCAAAGATCAAAAAAGCCTGCTCACTTTGAAATAAATGTACTTGTTTGAAGTGCCAGATGGACCTCACACACTGAACTCCTTCCAAAGCAATAAAGGCTACTTGAGCACACTGTTCACCTGATGCTGGGGCCAACACCACAGTGAATGGTGTTCCCTTCCTACAGAAAGTAGACTTCTTGCCCTACCTAGAAACATCCCTACCATACTCCAAATCACTAACTCCTACTGAAGATCATAGGAAGGGATCACAAAATGGAGCCGAGATGGATTCCTGAAGCCTTATGAGTCATTCAGATAGAGAAAGTCTTCCAAGACCAATCACTTTGAGCCACCTTGGTTGGGATTCATCTTGTCCTACCTACTCTGGACTCAAGCAACAAACACCTCTGTCCTAGTTCCTCATCCACCCTCCCTCTCCAGCCAGAGCACCCCAAAAGCACCCATCTCCTTGCTCAGCAAAGGGAACCAAGACAGAGACAGTCTCCAGCCAGGTCTCACCTGAGACACACCATGAACCCACCACGAGCATCCCCAGGCACCTCCCACCCATCCCATCAAACTGCCAACCTGCTCCAAATTGGCACATTGTAGAGCTCCCCCAGCTCACTGCCACCCCACAGACCAGCAAGAGGGTATGACCTACAGCTCCTTCCCCTAAGAAACCAGGCTGAACTGTTGCACCAGGTAAGGTCGCAACCAAGAGAAATGTCTACTGTCACTGCATTTGGAAACAGCAAAGCCATCAGAGTTCAAATTTAGAAATTAAGAAAATCAGACTACTGCATATCTGTTTTCGCTCAAATTAGACTTTTTCAAAAACCAAACCTGTGACTGTACAGTGCCCTAGCACCCCCACTCCATCCCAAACTTAGCAGGCGTTTTTCTACGTTACAAATTCCAAAGGCGGCTAATTAGCCAAGACTCAGCAAACTCAGGTTAAAAAAAGAATCTGCTCCAACTCCGTCAGGGAGGCAGATGGCAACGGCGTGTTTCAGACACTGCAGGCTGCATCAGCAGTTTCTCCAGCCGATGGTGTCTGAACAGGGGAGGACTGCAGATTGGAGGCAGCACAGCAGTCCGTCTGCCAGTGGGCCACAAACAGGTGACTCATCGCTGTGAAGAATTCCTCCCCAGCTCACACCACGCAGCCTGGGAAGGCATCCGATTGATTTATTAACTTGCTAGAAGTCTTCACCCACCATGGGCTGACCCTCATGCAGCGATCCTAGCCTCACACAGAGACACAAGCAGATTACAGCCATAGTCTGAGAGTTTACTGGGGTGTCCAGAGCCCAGCATTTCACCCCGTCTTTCCCCAGATCTGCTTCCCACGTAATTCACTGGGAAGCAGGAAAAAGATAGGGCTACTGCCAATGACGGGGGAATGAAAATGTGTCATGGGAAAACCTGTGCTGGATACATGAAGCAGTGAGATCAGTGCCTATGCAGCCCAGCTGACTCTTCAGAATAATCCCTTATGCCAACAGGAACCCAGCCAGGTAGACACAATTTAATTAAAATGACGTCAGCTCACAACGCAGGAGTCGGAGGTCCCTCTGGACGCGGTGCCCAGTGGCTTAGATGTTGAGCAGAGACTGGCAGAGGTCAAACTTGCTCGGACTCCATCCATGCTCCTACTTTCCTCTCCTCTTGGTCTGAAGCAGGTCTTCACTTCAGACACCCTCCCATGTGCTCTTCCCAATGTCCTGAGCTCTCACCAACACCATAAGCCATCAGGCTACATTGGGAGCAGCACGTCCTATTTGCTGTGTCTCCTGTCTCACTCCTTCAGGACCTTGAGGCATGTCCCAGCTGAGAAGTAACAGTGAGGGCACAGCAGCTGCAAGGAACCATAGTGCATTGCTCTCCGTGCTGCAGGGGATGTTTCACACACACTGGAAATCCCAGAAAAATCTCTCTCAGAGTAGCCACGGAAGTAAAAGCCACATCACAGAGACGGGACTCTGCATTTGCAAAAGAGCCCTCAGCCTTTGTGCCTGAGTAGACCAGAGTCAACATGATACACTTTGGGTTTTCAGATGGTCAGTTCAGCATTTGTAGGTTCTCCCACTGCCCACAGACGCTGCTCCTAAAACCTGAGCCATTTAAAGGCTCATTGCCTGATTCCAGCTCAGTTATAGATTGGGGGTGGCATGGAGACATCTGTCAGGAGAACCCATGTCACATTCCCAAAGAATCTACCTGGAGCAATGAGGAGCAGGTGACCAGTTTCAGCTACAGCATGAGCACAAAAGACCCGAGTTCTCCAGATGCCACCAGAGCCTAGATCCACCACAGCAAATGTTCTCCCTGTACTTCTCCGGATGGCTTTGCATTAGAACTACAGACAAAGAACAGCAACCCAGGGAATTTGGGCAGCTTAGGACAGTCTCATCCCCTTGACTAGGATGCAGGATGCATTTGCTGACATATCCCAGCCCTGTGCGAGGTGAGGAGACCCTGAGCGGTGGGCTAAGTTACCTGTTGTCCTTCTCAGTGCAGGTGCAGAGGGCAGCTTCCAGCTGAGAGGGCGAGGGCACCTGTGCCCAGCACAACTGACCAGGTCCTGACTCCACGGGTGGACAGGGTCTGGGCTTCTTGTCTATAAGCTTCAAAAAGGTCCAAAAGTTAACAAGGGACTGGCTGCCCTGTAAGCAATATTAAAGCCTCTTCAGAACATCTGGCTGATGCTCAGGGACTGATCGATAGCAATCAACTTCTGCACATCAGCGGGATTTTGCAAGTGCCTGGTGCTCTCCTGAATGGGGCCATTAGCACCTACAATCTCAAACTAATAGCCTGTAATGAAGGGATTTTACCTACGCTAATAGCAGAGCGGATGATAAACAGCAATTTCACTATCAATGTTCATTGGGGTGAGCAAGCCTTCATCTTGCCATGGCAGAGGAGAGAAGACACAGGCAGAGACGATGCTGGCACCCTGGGAAGTTGGTGATTTAGAGGGACAGAGAAAGACCAGGCACTGGGGAAGCACAGTTCCCCAGGAAATGCTCCCTCACATGGCCCTTTGATGTCCACAAAATTTAAGCAACAACAGGAGTTTCCCCCAGTTGCACCATCTCCCTCTCAAGTGGATACTCTGATGCCTGGTAGAAGGATTTGGTTCACACTGATGCTGTCTTCCCCTGGAGATCTACAAGGGACCATCTTCTCTTCCCTCCCAAGGCCACGAAACTGGCAAGAGTTAACTTCACGGCTCGTTCCAGCTCCCACTTTGTGGGTTTAATACGCCTAGAGCTGTCGCAAGGGTGTTAAACTCCCACTCTTCCAGTTCAAAGGCAGCTTTGCAGAGCTGAGCAGTCTTAAAATGCACAGCTTTTCAGAAGTGTGACCTTTTCACAAGGTTTCCAATTCAGTAAAGATTTGTTTCCTCCCTCTTCAAGCACGTAACTAATGGTAGTCATGAAACACCTCCTCCAACGGCAGCAGGCAGGCAGGCCAGGCTCCCCACTGGCCTGGAAATGTCATGACCGGTTCCCTTTGGTTATTGCAACGGTGTTTCTGCAAAGGCTCAAGGGCATGGAAAGTCACCATGCCATTGTCAGGTATCTGAGCCCTTGCACACTCCGTCTTGCACGCAGTTGCACACCACCTCCGTCCCGTTGCCCTCTCCCCAGCACGGGGAGCAGCGGGTACAGGCAGGGAGGGCAGCAGGCTGAGGGTCCTGGACCCACCACATCCCCCTGCGCAACGCAGGATCAGCACTGCCCCACACACACAATTCCCACCCACCTGAGGCAGGAGTGGGAGAGGTCTCCCGCTTTCAGAAAGCTGTTCAAATCCCTAATTGCCCTCCCCAGTAATGCCCATACCTGGCTCTTTCCTGCAGATATCAACCTTGGAGACCTTCCCAGCTCTCCCCAATGCCAGATTTGGGTCACATCCACAAGTTTCACTGGCTGTCTTTCCTTGCTTTTGTTTGCCCTGGGGTTTCTCCAGGGGAAAGAAGAGGAGGAACATTTTAAGGCATTTGCACCAACAAATCATACAGCACGCCAGAGAGGAGACTTCTCAACGAACACCAGGCAGATACCTGTCCCCAGCCCTCACCATACGCGCACTGCCCGGGGAAGCCTCATTCCTGGGTTCCTGCTCTCACCCTCCTCCACCAAGACACTCGTGTTTTCCACATTGCAATCCAAGAATAAAGGTTACTGCTGGGCAAACAAAGCAAAGCCTTAGGCTGACAGGATGGACAGCTGCATTGCCACCCACAGGGACTTTTCCATCCTAAGTGCCTACAAACCCACAAGCCCCCGAAGAGCCTTGGCACAAGGCACTGCTCCTGGCTCCATCCGCAATGCCATCCCTGTCCTTCCACCCTGAAGCAAGTGAAACCCATGCAGACACCCTCCTTGTCCTCTTCCTCCTCCTCTGCTCGTACTGCCTGGAAACCTCTTCCCGTCCCCACACAGACTGGGAGGTCTTGAGGGCAGAGGCCAGTTTTCCCATATCTGGGAAGCGCCTCCATGTGCTACCTAGCTATGCATGAAGCAGCACCACTGTACTGCTGCCTCAGACAACTCCCTTTCACATGTCATTTATTTCCCTGCAAATGAGCTCAACATTTCATATTTTACCCTTTTCCCTCTGTTTATACTAGAAGAATGGGAGAATGCACTGCTGTCTGAGGGCAGCAAGCCAGCTCTCAAAGGCTACCTACCAAACCCCATGAAGACGGCGCTCCACATACTTCCACCAAAACCAAAGCTGTCCCAAAGCTTTGTTGCTGCTATGTTACAACCAAGGACCTCATTTCAAGTTGCACCCTTCTTCCAGTGTGCCCAAGTCATCACTGCAACAAACTCCATGACAGGAGGGAGGTGGTCCATAGAGACATCCACGCAGTCCCTACATCTCAGGAGACTTATGTTATCTTAAAATATCTGTGATTAGTAATCTAAGCAGGCAGGTCACACACTCCTTAGGGCAGTAGTCAAGTGCTGTAGAAACTAGTCTCAAATCCAGGACCAGAGCAGAAGTTCAGTACAATTACATTGTTGAGGGTCACCAGCACTGACACGCCAGGTATTTTTGAGCTAACTGATGGGACACACCAACAGTCCCAAAGTTTACAAACTCCTAATCCAAGGCACTGTTAATAACACAGCTGATGTTTCCAAGGAACACATTATTTTTATGCTGACAAAGGTTCTCCAAACACAGGGCACAACATCACACACACCAAGTTCAGAGTGTGGGTTACAAGCTTCCCAGAAAAGCGTTTGGGCCAACCAAGGGGGAACTCCAGCCTTACACCAGACCATAAACCTGCCACACAACTGCCAAAGCAAGCCTTGGCTAACCTGCATTTAGGCTTTTTCCTTACCCATTGTGTATTTACCGCATGGGTTTGTTTGGATGTGTTTTGCTCACGATTTGCTCTTTGGAGCAACTCCAAATCTGCCTCCCTCTTAAGTTGTGCTACAATATAGTCATTTAAACTGATTGCAAACATCAGAAGCGAGGGTTGATTTCTTTATGCGCACTAATTCTAGACTAGGTCACCAAACTATTTGCATAGTTATGTCAGCACTGTCTAGACAAACCATTAAAAACAGGATGCAACGATCATCAGAAATGCAACGTCACGTTTGTGCCCAGAGATACTGCGGGAGCCACAGGGGGAGGAGGGAAAGCCAAATCTGTCCCATTCGCATAGGTTGGCCAGAACTGGTTCAGTTGTCACTTTTTTGTTTAAAGGGAACTTTACTGAAGCTTACCAGAAAAATGTATATTTAACTGCAATTTGAAAAAAAAAAACTGACATCAACAAGCTTGGAGAACAGCAGGATCTTTTGGAGGACTCTCAATGCAGTCACAACCTCACCCAAAGCTGGCTCCTCTGGGATGCCCACACCTCATTACCAGTGCTGGACCCTCACCAGAAGGCCAACACCCATGTCAGCATCTTCACGCCACCATGCGCAGCACCCTGCAGCGCAAATCCCAGCACATACACCAGGGTTCAGCCACCCTGGGCACTCACCCTCACCAGCTACCAAAACCACGGCCTCCACACCCACAGAGAGATTCTTCTTAGCATTGTGCATCAGAAAGGCAGATTCCCATTCCTTGCCACTTCTTGGCAGGGAACTCTTCCAAACTCAAGAACACGAGCTGTAATCTTGGCAGAAAGGGACGCGCGTATAAAAATCACCACTCTGTCAAAACAGAAAAATAATGCAGGAGCTGATCTGTGCACATTAATCCGCTGCAGTCAATGAGGAGACAATTTCCCTGGAGAAAGTAATACATTAAAAGGAAAAAGAAAAAAAAAAGGGAAGGAAAAAAGATTAATGTGACTTTGAAATATCACAAGCACCGTTTATCTTCCTCCTGCCACCACAGGTTTCTTGTCTTTTTTTTCCTTTTCCCTTTTTTTTTTAAATACAAAGAGCTTTAAAATTCAGCCCTTCTGCCTCAGATGTGCAAACATAGGTACATTAGAGTATAGCAAAAATATAAATAAAGTGCTGCTTGCTCTCTCAGTATACAACCTTAACATTTTTAATTAATTTAATAAAAAAGACCACAATTGCTTTTCACTAGCATAACCTTCTAATTACACTCTGAGAAGCATCCATCTATTCTGAGCTCCTAATTATGCTAGCAATTTGGTCACACACAAAGTTCAGTCCTTGGTACTTCTGTGTCTGCATCAAAGCTGGGTACAAAAATATTGCTCCCTGATAAACATTTAGCAACTTACAGAGCTCAGGCCATGGAATGGGCATGACCAGAAATTCAAGTACGCATTCCCATTCTCAGGCAGGACTAACAGATTTTTGCCAGTTAAAAAACCCAGAAATAAATAAGGTTCAATCTATGTAACACAAAGACAACAGACGCTTAAAACTGAGGTGAATTGTGTGAACTCAGCCTTTGGCAATCACGAAACAAATGAGCTCGCCATATCGTTTATATTCTCATTTTCCTTTTACACATATCCCATAGATCATAAATATACATTAATAACTGTAACAGTCAAAGTTTACATTTGGCTGTAACATTTAGGATCAATACTCTTCAAATGACCTTTAATAGTAATGAGCTGCCATAACACTGTCTTGAGGACATTAAATTTTTATTAGAAATATTTTATTACAAATGTTCAAACCCATCTCCATGCACTTGTGCACCCATACAAATATTCTCCCACTATAATATTTTTCCTTGACAAAAAAAAAACAGGTCTTCCAAGGTTTTTGAAAAAATGTGCATTATGGAGGTTTTAGATATTTTACATTTTCAGATGTGGGTGTTTTTTCTTGTTGTTTTTTAATCAGAACCCATGAGCCAGGGGTTGGAAAATCATCCACATTTCACAGTGATAAATAGGAATTGTTCCCACATGGCTTGAACAGGACAGGACCAGGCTCCCGATTACCATAAACCCTCAATTCGAGGGGGCGGAGGAGGTGGGAGAAGCTAATGCCCCGTGGAGGGGTGACCCAGGGCAGCATCACCTCCGGGCCCTGCAGACCACCCCCAGCTCTCTGAGGAAGCCAGCCAGAGGCTCAGCTCCACTCCCGCCCCTGGTCTGCAGGGGCCCCGATACGGACCCCCCATCAGAACAGGTCCATCTCATATACCTCTGGCCAACTGAAAAGCAAAAAACTAAAAGATGGGGGGAAACAACAACAAAAAAAAAAATGGAAAACATCTAGTCAAGATCCAGCCTCTCTGTGTTTCTTTTTTTTTTTTAATGACTAGTCAAGTTCAAAGTCAGATCATGTCCACATCTCGCTACCTATTTTAAGAATTAAAAATAATTCACAGGGTGGGGGCCTTGTAGCAATTTATTTCTTCAGTTGCAGGTCCTGGCTCAAACTATAGAGAAATCAGATTTCAGCAGAACAATGAAACCGAGCAGATGGAGGTGAAGTCAAACAAAGGAAACACAGGGGAAAAAAAGAAAAATATTTCTCTGCATTGTTATTAGATGCCACCTCTAAGTTGCAAATTAAACATGTTCAAGGCAGCACCGTATATTGCAGTTAATGCCCTTTGAAGAACCAGCCTTGGCTCAGTACAGACACCAGGTTGCTACAAGGAGCCCAGACCTGACTGGGAGGGCAGCAGAAGCACGTTCCCACATTTTGCTCTGAATTTCTTGAGAATATTGACTCTTAAGAAACATTTTAATTTTGCCTCTCTCGCCCATGCTGATCTAGAGCTTAGTCTCTAAAAAGCATTTTGCAATTTCCAGACTGCGCTTTCTAAACGGCAGCGATCAAATTGGAGGGAGGCACCCCTGAAAAAGTACCAAAAAATGACAGACAAGCTGATCAATCAGTATTTGCACTCCCTAACCCCCCCTGATTTTTAGACAAATGCTCTGAAACCACAGCAAATATCTTTCCAAGTCCTTCGTAGAGGATCCTCCTTTCCGGTGGCGGTACCAGGAGAGCCGGCAGCGTGCACCCCGCTGGCAGCACTCTCCTCCCCTCAGCAGAAGGCAAACCGCATCCCCCCAGCTTCCCAAACCCCTTAACTGGGTCAGGGTGGTGGCAGCTGCAACCCCCATTTCTCCCGTTGGCTCTTGAGGCGGCTCATTAGGGTAGAGAAAGGCTCCAGCACATCATCTCTGCAGGCTTGTTGAGGGCTGATCCGCGACAGGTAATTCCCACTGCTTAATGACCTGAGACCAGCCTAGGCGAGGGCAAATGGGAAAGGGAATCTTGTCAATTGTTACCCACCCCCACATCCCGATAAAAAGAATGATTACACTTTTAAGTTCGAACAATTCCCTGCAGTTGTAGCCATGTCATATCTAGATTGTCTAATTTACATGCATATTCATAATCCCTGTGTATTTAATTAAATTCTTCAATCCCTGGAGTGTCTTTCCTAAACAATAGTAATTTATCTTGCACAGATAAGGGTGCCCTCGATTTATTCCACTCTGTAGCTAACAGCATTTCCTTCTGATCAAGGCTAGGAAGCAAACTCGAACAGAAGGAATCTTTAAATATATTTAAATTGCAAGATTAGGCTGCTTCTCTTTCTTTCTCTCTCACCCCAAGTTACCCTTTTAAACGATAAACACTTTCTCCTGAGCTCGGAGGAAAACCTTTCACCCAACCTCCTGATAACAGCTGCATGCTCCAAATGCAAAAAAGCTGCCCGAAACACACGTTGCAAAGAGATCTCACAGACTTGACATCATGAGCTACCAAGCAGCAGGGGTTTCATCCAGAATGGTCCATGGGACATCCTCTGCGCACACTTTTCACCACAGGCTGCAAACTCCTCCACTGCAGCCCACAGCAAACAGGCCACACAGTAAAAAGTTGCAGTTAGGAGAATGAAGAGTCCATTTTTCCAGCAAATAACCCTATACAAGGGACTATTCCTTGCTGGATAACCTCAGGCAGCATCTAGGAGAGGGCCAGACAATGCACCAGACCCCGGAGACAAGACAGCCCTTCAGAGAGATGCCGCCTCCAGACCACTAACCCTGTTAAAACGTTAGCATGGGGAATTTAACTCAGCCTGCAATTAGAAAAGTGTTACAATATTTAGCGAAGTCAAACCAAGGAGAAGATCATGATGGGGAAAGGAAAAGAGTAAGAGTCTGGTGCATTTTTTGATTGTACATTTCTCAAACCCCATTAAATCCACAGCTCTTAATAGCTTCACTCCCTCTCCCAAACCTCAGCCTGCAGCTCCGGGACAGCATCAAAGTGGAGTGGAGAAGCACTGGTGTCTCCAACAGCCTCTTTAGCCCCACCAGCTCTACGTGACTGCTGCCTCCCAGAATGGTGCCAGCGGTCCCTGCCAGGGCAGCAGCCATCCCATCGCCTGTGCAGAAGGAATGCCATGCCCCGAGGAGACTCAGGGATAATCCCAGTGCTGCAGGAGATGTGGGGCCAGGGCTGCTGTCGCAAGCCATCTCCTCCTGCATCCACATCACAGCTGAGGGCCAGGGCAGCCCTTTGCCTGGAGAGGCTGCTCACAACCAGGAAAGCATCCCTCTGCTCCGGCCCCGTTTCTTTATCTCCTCCCCAAGCATCTGCTGCTGACCGCTGCCAGACACAGGGGAATCCAGCCACTCTGTTCCCAACAGAGCCCTTGCAGCCTTTAGAGATGCTATTACTATTTATGAAAAGAGGGTCAGGATCCTGCTGTCAGCTACTTCCTGAGCTGCAGCGTCACCCATGCCATAGAGGCGGCTCTAGGAAAGCCCTCAGGAATGGGACTGCTGGGACTTGATGATGGATAGGCTCCAAGTCACAGCCACTAACACTGCTCTGGAGTAAAACCAACCTCCTCCCACCTGGGTGTCTCTGCACCCACCTCCCTAGGCAGCCCCATCTTCCAGTTTCACACACAACCGCATCCACCAGGTCCTCCTCTCAGCCATCCTCATGGCCACCAGACTCCTGCTTTGCTATACTACTGCATCGCAGTCATGGCTTAACAATGACACAACACAACAAAGGGTCCCTACCCTTTACAGTTAGTTGCATTTCCCCTCATTCAATAACAGGAGAAGCAAGGGACAAGGATGGTGGTGGTCTCCTCCAGCACTGGAGTTGGATCCAGCACAGCCCTAAAGGAGAAGGGGCTCGTGCAGCCACGCTGCCCCGTTAATGCTGGGCTCAGCACCCAGCGGAGCCCATGGGACAGCAAGGTGCTGTCCTCCACTGGTGACACGGAGCCTGCGTGCCAATACAGCCTGCCATTGCCAAATCCTCCTCCCCAGGAATTCATAGCTGGATTCAGACATTCCCAGCCTGTTACTTATTTCAATGCTTTCAGCCCTCCGGAGTACAGGGACATCCTGTCTTAAACCTGCTGAGCCTCACGCCAAGAGGACATCTGCTTGGAAGGCAGCCCCTCCGGCTGACCCAGCCCTGGAGGGCTGCCTTCCCGTCTCTGCAAGATCCCAAACATACCCTTGCACCCAACAAAGCAAAGCCAGTTCACAGCAAAGCCAGGAGCAAGAAAAGCCGCTCAGGCAAACCACAGCTCCCATTCCCACTTCAGAAGCTTTGCAAGATTTTTAGACCTTGGAAACATTTTCTTCCTACTCAGGGCATTTTTAGGTTAATGGTTCATCAAACCTCACAGTCCAGGAAACCTTACTGTGGCTGACCAGTGTATGGGTGTGGGGACGGGTGGGAAATAAAAAAAACCCTCTCGGGCATCGGTCCTCCCCACTGCGCTTGAACCGCAGGCTCTGGGCTGAGCTAGGAGCCACCAGAAACAAGCCAAAACCAGGCAGGCAGGCAAGGGAAAACCTCACCACTGCCTTATGCCTCCTTCAGATACAGGAAGCATAGAGAGCAAACTGTCACTCATGGAAAGCATCAATCTCCCATTCAGGATGCTCGCCAAAACACGGCATCCCTGCGTGAGGAGCAGCCGTGTCTGCTAAACCCCTCTGCAAACCCCCAGAGGTACTGGGAGGCACCAGCAGTGCCGGGTGATGACGCTGTCGGCAGACAGAACACATGACATCCGAATTCTCCATTTGCTCAGGAGCAGGCCGCCAGCGTAACAGAACTCTGATTTCCCACACTGACTTAATTTGGCTGGGTCTTTTTTGCCTAAGCCTTATCTCACATGCATCAAGTGCAAAACAGTAACAAAGCATCGGTCATTTCAGGAAGAGCCCTTAGTACCCCAAAACTCACCCTTCTTGAAAAACTAGTGCTTTCAAGCAAAAGCCCCAAATTTGGACAATTCCCATTGAGTCATTCTTCCCCATCACCTCCCCTTTTTTCTACAGTGGAAGGTGAGGAGCTGAGCCATAGCTAGGAATATCTAATCATTCATCTTTATCCTGCCCAGTTTCTGTAAGTTTTTATGATTTTCTAGGGCCTACATAACAGCAGATTTTTATCACAACACAGAAAGAAAGGCAACACAGCAGTTTCCCTCTGCCCCCTCTCCCAGCAAGCACAGCACCAGTTATAACACGCTTCCAGTTCCCCTTCTGCCCCTCAGGTACCCCACGGGGAAGACAGCCCACTGTAAGCCACCAGCAGATAACCTCCATCTTAAGCAAGGCACAAGGCATGGGAATCTTTCAAACTAAGTCACTGTGCTGAATTTTAGAGATAATGGATGTTCGTGCTGTATGAGAGCTGTGACTCAAAGTGGAGAGTGATGCACCTAAAGATACCCACTCTTTCTACATCCCCCCAGCAACACAGTCAGGAGGTCACCAGAAACCATCTTTTCCCAAACAACCAGTAACTTCCAAATTGGGAAGCAAGTATTTGCTCCCAGCGCACATCACCTACATGGGAACAGCCTGACCTTGCTAATCACCTCCTCATCCACGCCGACCCTAGAACAGCAGAAAGCAAGGATGCATGCTGCTCTTCATCATCCATTTGGTGAGATGGTTTCAGAAGCCATTGTCCTTGCACCACAGAGGGCTGTGGGCAGGTTTTAACAGCAAGGTGTTGTGTCCTGGCTCTGAAACCAGCAACCTCATAAACCACTGTCTGAACATGCTCCTCCATCTCAAAAAACTGGATGCTATCAAGCACACCTTAGGGGGGGTTAGCCAAAGAATCTGAATTTTAGGTAGTAGGATGGGGTCTGTGAAGCTAAAGCAGACTGAATCAAACTCAAGACAAGTAAGAGATGGGGAGAGCTCTAGGAAAAGGAGGCAATGCACACTTCCATGCCACGTAGGGGGCTCTGGAAAAGAACCAAGGGGCTAAGCACCATTTCAGAGGCCATAGCTTAAAAGCACTCCCAAAACCCACTGCTCATTCTTGGTTATCCTTGCAACCACCTGCTTTGCACTTGTTGATGAGTAATATTTTCCACAGTGGGAAGCAAGTGAACAGAAGCTGCACACCAGAAGCCACCGAGCTCACCATCACACTTGGTCACACACTGGTCACAGTTCCTCTCCATCAAAACATGCAGGAGCTTTTAAGGTCCAACCTCATCATGAGCCAAAGGCACAGAAAAGCACACTTCACTGTCCCACTCACCACTTTTCAAAGCAAAAGGTATCTCCTCACTCTTTCCTCATGCATCCTCCAGTTTCCAGAATTTATCTCCTAATGCAACAAATCAAGCGACACAGCAGGAGATGCCACGAGAGGCAGCTGAGGACCACACCAGGCACTGGAGCTCTCTGAGCACACTAAAAGCGTCTGTCAACAATGCCAGCTGACCTTAGAGACAGCCAACCTGCCGAGACCCCAGGTCTCTCAGTCCAAGTCTTTAGAGCTCAGCCGTCCTCAACAACTTCCCAACACACCATAACATTTCCAAAGTAGAGTTTACAACCTGATTTTTCAACTTTCAGGCCAGATGCCCCCTTTTTGAGAAAGTATGTCAAATATGGATAGTCCACAGCTTATGGATGAAATAAAGCAGGCTTAAAAGAGGGGAGACTCAAAAGGGAGAAGATACTTCCCAACAGGGAAAAAAGAAATATAAGTTTCATCTCAAAATGTAACAGACCCAGGGGACAAATTAAAAAAAGAAACCATTAAATGCTTGCCCAACTCCTTTTTTAATTCTTACATCTGCTATTTTACAGTAAAGTTTCATCTACTGTATATAACTAGATATATGTATATATGTACATACTGATTTATTTGAAATTTATCTGTACAGTTTTTGACCCTAAAGAAACTGTAACTGAAAAAAGAGCAACTATTCAAGAAGAAATAGCATCACCTCAGACATAAAGGTCTCAGAGATGCTGCAGTGTAAATAGGCAAAGATTTTAGGCTGTGATCTGCAGACTTGTGCAAGGAAGGCAGCAAGAACACACCAGCTTACTGCTGCTCGCCTTCAGCTCCCCACACAGGGCCCTGCAGCTCCAGGAACATTTTAAAGACCTGCAATTTGGAAATGGGTTGCAAATCCCTGATCAAAAGCAGTTTACCAAGAACCAGAGGCAGCAAGACAAATACTGCATGACATTCCTGTCACCATGCCTGCTCTGGATGCCTGGCTCAGCCCCAATCTGGGCCACTTCACATTCCCAGAGGGTAGAAACACTGCAGAGGAGTTGCAGCGGACAACGTGGCAGCCTTACCTAGTGAGGACTTGGGGACAGGCCCTTCCTACAGACAGTGTGTTGACACCAAACTGCAACTGAAGACTACCCACTAACCATCTCCCACCCCACTGCCCCTGCTCTTCTAACAGCAACCCTGAATCCCAGATCCCAAAGGCACCTCTCCCACCCAAAATGCTCCATAGCTCTACTGAGCTCCTCCATACCCCATGGATGCTCTTGTACCAAACAGCCAAGGCTACACAGCATCCCTCGACTGGCCCCAAGGGTCACACGTTCAGGACTGTGTTAAGCTACAGAGAGCTCAGGGCAAAGCGCAGCCACCTTTCCCAGAACAACCCCATCCTCATCCTGGCCCCAGTCCTCCTCCAAAACACAAAACAGCCTTTTTGTCATTTGCTAGGAAAAGATGAAGCTTGCTAAGGGTTTCTTGATCTATGATAGGTTGTTTCCCTAGAGATGGGAAACAAAACAGAGATAGCAGGCCACCAATTCCAGTGCTAAAAATGCAGCAGTCCAAACAGGTATCAATGCAGACCTTAAGAAGCTCCAAGAGCAGGAGGTCCAGGACATGAACATGGCCCAGACACCCAAGAGCCAGCAGACAACATGAGTGGGAGAAGGGGAAGGGGAGACCAGTATATGGGCAAAGGGGATACCCTCAGTTTGCAATCACAGCCCCATACTGATCATTTTGGCATAAAGGAGATCTCAAACTCATTTAGGTCACAGTACACCTCCTGAAAACCTAGAATCCACCCACCAAATGCCATCACACTTTGTAATTAAGCACTTGAAGCATGCACAAGGAAGGAACTAAATCGCCTCTGTACATAGAGCAAGGACCAAACGCTCCATGCTTTACTAGGGTAGAGGAAAGAGCATCACGACTGCAAAGCACCCAAACATCACACGCCCCTTAGGACCCATGCAGAGGGCACTCCTGGAAGAGGCCGATCTGCCAGTGCCTCCAAAAATCATGAAGAAAATCAAGGCGATAAGCAACACTAGACATCCACCAACCGAGCTAAGAGGATGAAGCATTTCTCTGGAAACAATCGGGTTCTCTAATAACAGGGCTGCAGCAGCAGCATGAAAGAGAGGGAGGAGGAGCAGGCGGGGAGAAAGGGACTAGCTGGATATTTATCCCATCCTCATCTTTGTGTTATCAGTACCCCGGTATCAGCATTGTTCAAAATGGCTGCTTAGATGGTTGCCAGCAGCAACAACAGAATTGGTCCATCTGCTGGCATTCTCCCTAATCCATCTCAAACACTCGTCTTCTTTTTAAATGCACGCAGGGGAAAGAAGGAAAAAAAAAGTCCGCCTTGTACAAAGAAACAGAATCCTCCTATAAGAGAGCCTTTTAACTAGATTTTATGCCACCCCTGTTTCCAGGACACACAGACAAAAGTTAATTTTACGATAAAAGAACCAGTGTAAGGTGCTTTTTTGTTATGAGATCAGAAAGCAAATGGAATTTGAATTGTCTGCAGTGGCATGTATCTGACAAAGATTAATTTAAACAGATATTGTCTCTGAAACCAAAGTCCATTGAACGGCTTCACAGCCTATCAACCATGCGAAAGCAGCTCCTTCAGCAGCACTGCTGACTCCACCACTTTCTTTAAAAATGGCTTAACCTATTTCTTGTAAGATAAAAGGTCATATATAGTTCTATTTTACAAACCCATAATAGCCAAAGCCACACCAAGCGAGGACAATCGGGAGAAAATAATAACGGGGGGGATTTCCTCCCCCTTCACAGACAGATGCTCGACACTTGCTGGGTATTTTTCAAAGCGCGCCAGTAGCAAGCGGCTGCAGCACTGCCGAAATGTTTCGACATCCTTAGAATAGAATAAGAACCCCAGGGTCGCCAGTGCAGGATGCAGTAGCCCACCCCGGGGTGAAGATGCTGCAGCAGGGCAGCACTCTGCAAGCGGCTTGGGATGCTTCTTTCAAAGGGATATAAAGCCATAAGGATGCAGGGAGGAGAAGCCAGGATGCCAGCTCCCTTAGTCCCCAGGCCAAGCAGGCAGGGGCAGGCAGGAGGGGAGAAGCGCTGCTCCCCAGGCACTTGCTCACCCCTCTGGCCCCTCTCTGAACACTGGGGTATTATTTCTCCTTTTAATCGCAAGAAACAGATCTGTGCATGCCATCGGCGGGCTGTGTGGATGGAGACAGCTGCTCAGACTTCAATGGGACACGCACACACAGGGGAAAAAAAAAGCTGCAGGAATCCAAATCCTGCAATTTCTTCCCTTTTTATTTCCAGTTTATACAGAGCACCGCAGGGAAAATGCTACCAGACAGTTTCAGAGCATTTGATACAGCAACGACCCAGCTTTGGGAAAAGAATGAAGGAGAAGCAAAATAAAAGATGACAGCCAAAAGCACTTTTAATATAGTTTCAGTACTTTCAAGAGAAAGCTTCTGTACACAGAGCAGCCAATGAACTGTTACCAAAATAAACACAACTGGCTTTAAAAAAATTAAAAATTTCTTTCTGATGATAAAGAAAATCAAAAGAGACGAAAACCAGTGAGTGAGACAGAAAATACATTTATTTTTTCATCCTCCAGACACACTACTTTTAATCTGGCTTCCAAAGCCATTGTAGTTCATTAATGCAAATTTTATTTATCTCAGGAACCCATTTGTTGCTCTGCTACCCCTTTGACAGGGCACTCATCTTCATCAAGACAGCCGTACATCCACAGCTAGGGCACAGCATGCAGCACCTCCTGCAATCCCTGCCTTTAAAAACCACATAACACCAATAACGAGTAATGGCTATTATTGGCATCCTGAGCAGTCACCCACACACCATCATCAGATGAAGGATGGAGGCCAGGGCTACTGGACGGCATCCGGAGCGGAGGCACAGCCTGTCCTGACCTTGCCAAGGTCCCAGACACCAAGTCTCCAGCATTCCCATGGGGAATCCCTCCCCGCCAGCAGCTGCGGGGCACAGGCACTGTTCTCCAGGTGCAAAGACAGCAGCAGCCAGGCAGATACCACGGTACATCCTGCTGAGCAAACCTCAATAACGATTAGCAGCCCCTGGTCAAACGAGCTGGGTGGCATTGGTGCAGGCAGCTCATTACAGGCATCCAACAACAAGCGGGGCATCGCAAGCCCACTCTCCCATTTTAACCCAGGGGTGACAGCAGCAGGACATTTGCAGGCGACAAGCTGGACCAACGTATCTGCATGCAACCTTTATGGCATCCCAGCAGATCCGCCTCCTAAGCACATTCATGGCTTTGTTTTAAATGATGTGAGAAATGCCCAAAAAAAAAAGAAGAGAAAGAAAAAGAAAAAACCCTGGCAACTTGCACCTAGAATGCGACAAATAAAAGCCTAGGATTTTATTAATTTGTGCATTACTTCAAATGCACCATTTTACAAGGACTAAGCCAAATCCTGCACAAAATCCTAAGCCATAAGCTTGAGACAAAAAAAGCAACTACTCTTAAAACGCAGTGCTAGAAAATCCATTTGGATAGAAGTGTGGTGATGTCGTGCACAGGTGAATCCTCAGCATTTAATAAAACACACCTGCCGCACCAACCAAGTAGAATCTATTCATGTTTAAACATCAGGATTACAAAAAAAAAGCCTTTGAAAAATTGAATTTTTGCTCCTGGGACATCTAATTGTAAAAGCATGAAGATGCTTTCCCCTCTACATCCCCCAAGAAGTGTTTTTTTAGGACCTGTGTCTCTCTGTGAGATGTTATTAGGCCCTTTCCCAACTCCCGCTGCAAAGGCACAGGTGGTCAGGAGTCAAGCCTGTACATGAGGCCCTACCCTTATGAAAGCCAAGTCAAAAATTAAGCGGGTCTCAGTTCTGCTCTTCTGAGCGTGCAGGAGAGCACCTTCAGGGCCTCAGCAGCTCTGCCAAGGGGCAGGGAGAGCTCCCCACCACCATCGCACGTCCTGGCTTCAGAACTGGCTCCATCCAAAAGGTAAGACTTGTCTCACAGCACTTATTAACGTAGCCAAGGTTTGGTGTCTGAGTTCTTGTTTTCATTAGAAAACAGATCCATTTCTATTGATGCTGATGCCAGAGAAAGCCAAGACTCGGCAAAGGCAGGAACCAGTTACTCAGAGGAGCCACTTTCCTCCTCTCATCCCCAGAAGACCAGGAGTATGACAACCCCATGACATAACCTCTTCAAGACAGCATCAAATGTAAGGTAGGACATACTAGAAGTTCATTTCCATACCCTCAAGACAGCAATTCCACACCTCCAGCTCCTTGCAAAATAATCAAGCCATCCACACCAGCCTCAGACGGGGAGATCAATGGGGAAACACGGGTTCAACCATCACCTGCCTCCTGCTGAGCAAAGCCCGGAGAGGACCCCGGCACCCACCTTCACAGGTCCCCAGCAAATCTCACCCACAGCCCCACCAGAAGAAACAAGCAGCGTGAAGAGACTGGGGAGCAAGCGAAAGCTCCTTCCCCACCACCTCGCCCAGGACCTTATGCAAGATTTGCTCCTCAGAACATGGCCAGAGGAACAGAAATCAACGCCTCGCACCCCAGGGAGAAACAGCAACACCCCTACATCTCCAGAAAAAAAGTCACCCGCTTTAAGCACGAAGCATCATCATGCAGCAACAAGCCTTGGCCTCTTACTGAAAATCCCGAGCTCACCTGCCTTGAGAGGCTGAGGAGATGCTGCTCCTCCCGAAATACCCGCTCAGCTCCTCACCTGCACAAGCTACTCCAGCCTCAAGGGCAGCGGGGGCAATGCAAAACTTGTATTACCGCTAAACACAGAGCTCTCCATGTAACCTAAATGCAAAAAGACTAAAAATTAAACATGAGCACAAGGTTGGCCACACAGTCCATCTGAGCTAACCCCAGATGGGAGCCAGTCTCCTCCTGGGAAAGGGGGGCAGGACATAACCCCCAAACCATCGAAGACTTGCTGCCTCCCCCATGGGTGGGGGAAACACATATGCCAAGAAAACACATAAGCCCATAAACTCTCTCTTCCACCCTAATGCTCCAAGATTTTTTTTTTAATATATATTTCCAAAGAAAATTAAAAGCTGACACACCACAAGAAACTATTCACAGCTGAATGTGACTTTACAGAGCAATCGGATAGATGAGCTCACTTAAGTTTTCCAAAAGTCCTATCTGAGGTTAGAGGGACTAATCATAAAACATCTAACATCAAAGCGAGCGTCAAATAACAGCAAAGCACATTCCCTTGCACAAAGCTTCAGAAACAAAGCATGCAGGCACATGTGGTTTACGTTACTGCAGTTTTAGCACAGTTAAATATTTCCTAAAAGATTCCCTCTAGATGTGAGCAAAATTAAAATCTGCTGTAAATGACTCGTGTGTTGGAAGCAGAGAAAGCCAGTGTCTCACCTGGGCTAAGCTTTATAAGAGCGTAGGTAAGCTGAGAACAAACTCCTATTGCCTGCTCAAGCCAAAAACCAGGACTTGTCACACTCTGAAAAACACTCCAAACCTAAAGCCAAAACTAAATATTTAATTTCTTGTGCTTTATTTTTCAGGTCTCCAGGCTCTTTAAGCTAGCATCCTTTTACCTGGAGTAATTAACCACCCAGTTAAAAAGGCATCCCAGCTTCAGAGGGCCTGTTTATACTCTTAAAAAAGACTCAAAAGCCAATAAATAAATCTGTTAAAAATTTTTTTTAACTCCAGCTGTCAAAGTTTTCCTAGCTCTCCCTGCATGACCAGCAAGAAACTCTGGTGGTTTTCATCATCACCAATTCCAGTTTCTGTACAGTCCAGAACACAGTCTAGAAATATTTCACCTATGAGGGAACAGCAATAAACAGATCATAAGTTTTAATGCCTAATAATCCTTCCTTTTAATTACATATGTTAAGAAAAAAATCATTAGAAATGGAAAGGGCTTAATGTATGTTTAAAGTGTTCAACAGTTTCCATCATGATAGGGCTAATGAACCTCCGCTGGCCCCTTTTATGTGGTTTAAAGTATTTTAATATACATGGTAGGATAAAGTAATCTACCCATAAAGAAAAATAAAGTAAAAATTAATTAGCAAATTGGAAACATGTTGTACAACTGGCCCACCCAAAAACTAAGAGGATACAGAAAAACTGAACTCCCTAAACTAAGCAGGGTGTTAAACCAAGCACCCCGACAGGGGACACCGGGTTTCGATGGGAAAAAAAAATATGTTTCATGACCCACAGCGTTCCTTCCAAACCTGCTCCCGCTGGATACAGCCTTAAACCTAGACCCAGAAGGAGGCCGATCTTTACACAAAACAAAAGCAACCACAACTGGCCCTTGAGAGCCCTATTGAAGTGTTTTCCCCAAAATAAACAACTCTATAAAGCAGCACACCACCTAGGCTTTTAAAAACAACTGGATACAAATTTAGACTCTGCCTCACACCACGTCACAGGGGAGGGAAACCAAATGCTTGCCTTACAAGTGAGCATTTTTAGGGGAGGGAAAAAAAAATCTAAAAAACCCTAAAACCAGTTTCAACCACGTTAAGAATATAGGAACCCCCCAGTATTTTTACCTCTGAAGCTGCATTTCAGCAGGCATCATTACAGATATACACCGAGAGAAGCTGGAAGCTTTTTGTTACACTATGGTTTTCAAATCAAAATTCCTCCAATTAAAATGCCAAAGGCATTTACAGGTATTATTTACAGGTATCAGGTCTATCTTAACCTCTGCCCAGATAGAAGGCTGTTGAAGCAGGGTCAGAAAACCCCCCACTCCTGGACGCCCAGCTTAATCACCGGACTAGGAACCATGGGAAGGTACCCAGGACTGACCTGCAAAGCATCAGATAAAATATTCAGGATTAATTGCAGGTTTGAAAAAAACAGGTTCCCTCCAAGTGTTTACAAAGCCAGTGCATTTTAAAGCCCTGCTTCATTGTTACTCTAACAGCAAAAGTAAATTCTGCCTATGTACTTATGGCTGGACCGCATACCTCCCCATCAGGGTACAAAGGCTTATCTGTGGGTAAGGAGCCACAGGCAGCACACACCATATAGGTTCCTAAGTGGTTGGTTACAAGGCAAAGAACACCACAAAGCTCGATGCTTCAGAAAAAGGAGAATTTCCACCTAAAATTGCCACGACACTCGCCCACCCATCGGCAGCCGTGACAGCTCGAGGGCAAACTGTATTACACCGGACTGGGGAGCACAGGCGAGAAACATGAATTTGTTCTGCTGGATCACAGCCTACTGTCAAAATCCACCAAAGGTCTTTTCTCTCTCCAAGAACCCAAGAGATAATGGTGTAAAAAAACTTTTGTTCATAAATATTTATGCGAGTGAACTTGTTAAAAATTAACCGCCGTCGTTAAAGGTTTTGTATCCTTTAGGATTCCCGGCATGCAGTGCAGTTGCATGCTTTATATTAAGCCTGGCATTTCTGCATTCCTTTCCTGCATGCTTTTGTCATTTGTCTAAAAATTAAAAGAAAAAAAAACCCACACACCACACACACACAAAGACAGGATCTGTACACATAATAATAAAGCAGTTTTTAAGAAGACAAAGATGCCTGTGTTCAACATCCAAGATCTTTCTTTGAGCAAGGGGAAAAAAAAAATCAATTTAATGACTCCAGTGAGATCAGGGTTTAAGCCTCGTTTAAGTTTTACTAAGCATGAAGGAATTATTGGTTGATAATGTGGCATATATGGTTTTTTTCAGACCTGCCAGCTTTGTAAGCATGAGGGAGCTGGAGCCCGAAGCAGTTTGTCCCCTCAAGTACAACCCTCACTCCTCCACACCATCTTCCATCTCCAGAAGACCATTCCTCTTGGATTTTGGCTTTCAATTTTTCAAAGAGATTTTTTCCAACCACAGGGAGAAGGAATTTCACGTCCTTACAATTCTTATTTTTTTGCAGGTCTGAGTCAGAAACATGACTGTACAAACATCTGATCTTTATTAACAGCAAATCTCAACTGTGCAAACCTCAGGTCGCGACGCCGGGAGCTGGCGGTGTCCGTTAAAGAGATCCTTAGAGGGGAACAGTAGTTTTGATTTAGCGCTGGTGAGCATCAAGCAAGCCAGTGTTGGGGTTTTATTTTTTTTCCAAGGCATAATGGTTCCCATATAAGCCGACAACCAAGTTCCTATCTTAATTGCAAACACACACACGCAATCACAGAGTGTTTGTGTCTCCGGTGGCTGGAGCTCTTCCACCTCACCTTCCAGCAGCATCCGCAGGATGGATGTGGAAAGTTGGCAGAGGACATCTCAGCTATGCCTCCTGTCCACCCCGGATAAACACGCAGCCCTTCACAGCCTTTTGTTTGATGTAAATCTTCCTCCACTGTCTTGGGGTGGCAAGGGACTGCTGTGACAGGGCTGCTCCGGGGACAAAAACAGAGGTGTCCGACCCCACATCACCCACCCGCTGCTGTCCAAAGAGGAGCTGCACTACAGCCAAGACCCGAACCCCCCCTACTCTGAAGGCAAACACCCGCGGCGAGCATCCCGCTCGCCCCTTTCGGGCTGTAAAAACAAGAGATAAATCACCCGCCGACTTTGCGGCGAGCGCTTCCAGAACATGCTGTTTCATCTAAAAAGCTGACGGTTCCGAGGACAATGGGCGCGAGCTCCAATTTCAAAGCTGGGGAGATGGTTTAGACTTGTCAGGGGATATGAAATGCCAGAGCCGGGACCGTCCTCCCCATCCTCTGGCTCGCCCAGAACAGCAGTGGGAAGCACAGGGAGACCGGGCACGCGTGAGGCTGGATGCCAGCGCTGGACGTCCCTTTGGGATGGGACGGCTCTGCGTGTCCCACACGCACCTGACCCCAGCGCTCACCCAGATCCTTCACAGCATTGGCTAAAACCTCATCAGAGCCACGTTTCAAAGAAGAATAAATTTAAAAAAAGCTCATTAAAAAAGAAAATTCCTTTGTACAGAACTAGCCCTGGTTTTAGGCAACCGTTATGTCCGTCTCCCGCTCCCGCGCTGGCTGCTCACCGCATCCACACCTTGGTGGGCAGGTCAATAAAGCATCGCCCACAGTAAGCTATTATTTCCCGCCCCACTCTTAATTTTAAAGTTCCTGCAGAGCTACTCCTCTCCTTCTAAAAAAATTATTTGGTTTTGAGTTTCAAAGTGTTTTAAACAGACTTAGAATAATTAATCATCTTAGCGCAGCCCTTAGAAAATATTAATTCACCCAAAAAAAAAAAGGGTATAATCATATCCTCAGAGAAAAGCCTTTTGTGCTACAGGAATTTTCACTGCGTATCCTCAGAGGTGGAAGAAGAATTCTGCTGTCTGCTATTTTCACATCTCAAATGGAAAATGTTTTGATAACGCTCTTCTGAATGTAAGCTGTACCAAATGGGAATTTTTTTTTTTTTTAAGCTGTTTTTTCCCCAAAAGGAAGAAGGGCTCTTTAAATAAACACCGCGGAACTAACCCTTCCTTACAACAAAAACCGCCCTCCCTTCACTCATTCACGCCATACCCTGGCACAAAATGAATTTACATTTTGCATTTGCAAAACAAATTCTAGCCTAATGTCATTTTAATGGGAACGCGCATTTCAATCACTTCCAATAACAACCAGGAGCGGATTATTTTATGTAAAACACCACAATTTGTTTCTCTTTAAATATATATAGATATAAGGTGGATTTCGGATGAGGACAGGGACTGGAAGAATGGGGGAAGAGGAACATTTCCTCTCCGACAATCCCCCTCCGCCAGCGCACACAAAAGCCACCTGCCCATGGAGAGAAAACACGATGCCATTATTCCCACCATCATTCCCACGGCCCCTTCGTCACCGAACGGGAGCGAGAAGGCCGCGCGCGTCCATCCCCGACAGGCGCATCGCGCCAGGCCGCGGTGGTACCCGCCAGGCCGCCCAACTTGTCACCCCAACCTTTCTCCCCGCCAGCCGCCCTGGCTGCAGGTGCCCGTGCAGGGGCTGGGAAGGGGAAAGCGGGGGGCAGGTGTCCCCCCCCGGAGATTTTCCAAGGGGGGAAAGCCCTTGGTGGAGAAGACAAAGGCGATCGCTCAGAGCTGCTGGAGAGATGCGTGATGTTCATGAACCCGGCGCAAGGGCCAGCACCCCCGCGGGAGCGTGGGGGTGGGTGCTCGGGGGGG
>VZTV01054928.1:74397-98542 GCA_013400875.1 Anhinga rufa
CGCTGCCCTCCTGGCTGTGGCCCCGGCGGGACGCACGGGCGGCGCGGCGGCCCCGGGGAGCCGGAAAGCCCCGCGGCGCCGGGGGCCGGGGGGTGCCGAGGCCGGCCGAGCGCAAGGCGCTTGTGCTGAGTCAGAGGCAGCGAAGGGGCACGGCGGGGCCGGAGGAGGCCCCGCTCCCCAGGGGGCGTCCGGCGGCAGCGGGCACCGCGCCTGCTGCAAGCCCTGCCGTACCGCTCTCGACGCCCGGCCAACCCGCAGGTCGCCTCCGGGTTTACACCGGGTAGCAGAGCAGGCAGCAGCGCCCTACCCTTCAGGGGGCATCCGGGTTTGCTTTTTCATTTAAAGCCTTGCAGTAAGGATGCTCACCCCACACATCCCTGCGGCATCCTTGGGCGCGGAGAACATACGGGGTCCTGTGGCACGCTCGGCCTTGGGGAGAGGAGGTGAAGAAACACAGGCAGGGCTGACTCCCAGGGAGCTCTGCTGGGCTCTTAGGTGGGGCTGCGTTAAAGCGAGGCCCTTCAGCACCTATTGCCTGAGTCGGCCCCCCAAGATCCAGGGACCTGGCTCTTCACCAGCCTCTGCTTCAGCAGAGGGTGATGGCAGCACCCTGGGGACCAGCACAGCACGGGGCCGATGGGGAGAGCACTGCTGCCCTGCCGGGGCTGGTCACTTTGCTGCCATGTCCAGCAGGACACCGTCCCAGGATTTTCCCCAGAAATACACTCCCGTTCTTTTGTCCTGTTTAATTTTAAGTGACAAACCCCTGAGGAAGAGCAAAGCTCGCAGATCTCAGAATCCGGGTTTCTTACTCTGTTATTCTCAGCGCTTTGAGAATCTAAACCCAATTCCTTTCTATCTGCAGTTCAGTCACATCTAGACCATTACTGGTTACTCCCTTGTTGCAGAGATCTCCTATTTACTCTTACTGACAGAGCAGGAGTACATTTCCTGGAATAACAGGGCGATGCAATTAGGGAACAGGAAATAATTATGCACCTTTGCTATGCCACAAGGTACCTCCAAGCCCAAGGTGTCCTTCGCAGGACGCAGAGGGAAGGAATCAGATCTCAGGCAGGTAGTGAGAGCAGGCAGAGCTACTGCAATGAGATCTCCATTTTACAGAATAAGCCACATGCTAATCGATGAAGGTCAGGAAAAGGTTTTCCTTGAAGGCTGAGGTGTTCGTTGCTGCTGCTGGTCTTGTTCAAGATAATCAATGCTAACCAGTGGCAGGGCCTGGCCGCGGGCAGCACCTACACACAGGTTCGTTTATGTCTTCCCCAGGAATCAAGTCCCCATTTCTTTAAGCCCAAAGGACATTTCTCTCTCCGTAAGGGATTTCTGCGACAGGGAGCACTTGCGAGCACAGCATTTTGCCCATCAACTCTGCTTGCTGTGGTGGCAGCAGCACCTGGGGGGACGAGAAGGGCTTCATCCACCTCTGCCCCTCCCTGCCTGCACAGAGGGACCTCAAGGGACCATCCAAAGCACCCTCCTGCCCAAAGGAGAGCATGCCTTCCTGGCAGAGACCAGGATCTTAATCTCTGATGGTGATGGAGGCTGTGGGCTCCGGTGTTACAGCACCCGAACTGCCTGGGAGTTTCTGCCAGCACCCATGTCTCCCCACAGCCGCCGGGTCTGCTCAGGCAGGGGTGAGCCTGCATGAGAGCTGGGACAAAGCACCCCAGCTTGTCCGGTCCTTCTGTCACCAGTCTCTGCAGAGCTCACCTAGTGACAACCTTGAGTGTCCTTACTTACACCGTCCCCAGACGGTGCCAATAAAGAGGATTTTAGACTTCAGCTCGAGCAGGGATGTTATTCATTCCCAACGAGCTGACTTTTCACTGCATAAAACATATAATCCAGACTCAAATCAAAGCAAGGTCAGTGCAGTGGCTGGCCAGCCTGTCTCTGGGGGGTTAGCATGTTATTTCAAAGACAAATCAATCTATTTTTCCTCTCCCTCTTCATCTGAACATTTGTTGCTTCCCATTCCTCTCTGTCTCTCCCCATCCATTTCATTACTGCCTTGAATTTCGCAAGGGGGAACTCTCCTCCTCCTGGAGAACATGGACAGATCTCTTCTCCCCGGGGAAGGATGTGAAATGTCAGCCTCCCGCCCAGCCCCTGATGCTGCTCATTCACAGCCTGGAACCAGGTACATCAATAATTCACCGCACGCTTTCCTGAGCCCGGCCATTTGCTGAGCCTCTACCACTGGCAGCCCCAGTTCCCCTCCCCGCTTTGAGGCTGTTTGGTCAGGGTCTGCCCACGCTGCGACCCACCAACTCTAGCCGTTCTGGCCTGAGCACTGGTGTTATTCACAAAGGGCTGATTTTTCATGCTGGCCCCAGAAAGCATTTTATTTTGAGTCCCTGGCTAGAAAATTTACTGACCAAGGGGACTGGAGCCCCCACAGCTCTACACTGCAGTTAGGCAGCAGTGCAACAGGATATCATGGGAAATTCTTTGGGTGCCAGCTCAGTCAAAAGTCCAGCTTTAAGTTACAGGTGCTGTGGGTCAAGAAATCTGCTTTCCTCTTGACAGAAACTAAATTCAAGAGCTCCAACAAAAAGAGAGGAAAAGGATGCTGCTGAGATGTCCTCTGCAGGTTTCCTGGCACCTCTGCTTTGTTTTGTGGCAGACAGGGTAAGTGCTGGTAGGTGCCACATCTCAGCCCAAGGGATGCCACCTCCTTGGCTGCTCCCATCTGCACACCTTCATGTAGCTGCTTTCCTCTCTCCCCACCATGCCCAAACCCAATCCCCAGCAGAAAGACTGCCTTTCCCTCAGCATCTTCCCCTCTCTTGGATGCACCCATGTCTCTTCAACATTGCTTTGACTCTGAACAGTCAGTGTTGTGCCCTCACTAACATGGGTAACACTGGCTGAGCTTTGCAGAGATGAAAGCAGAGCTTTGCAAGACCCAGTGAGCACCAAGGAAGTCCTCTGATGACAGATGAAGATATCCAAGAGCAGCAGAAGCTTTAACGATGACAATTAACGGTGGGAAAGGAGCCAGACAGCAGAGTGCAGGTGGCCACCAAGCTCCTGCTCCAGCCACCCAGAGGATTTGCTGCTCTGAAGCAGCCCAAGCTGGACTTATCAGCAGCCAAGCTCCCTGCCACAGCCGCCAGCCCTAAGCGCTTGTTGGAATTGTGGTGGCTTCTGCCTTTTCCATGTTGCTGGTGCTGTTCAGAGCAGAGGCGGGAGGGAAAGGACATGGGGAGTAACACAGCCTGCAGCTCCCCTGCCTTAATGCACTCAGGAGCAGAGGGATCTATTGCCCAGGATAGTTATTCCTTAGCATTCCTGTGGATCCAATGTCCAGGAAGGGGCAGAGAGCATTGTCTTATGAAATATTTAGCTTTGCAAGCAAGGGAAGCCATACCTTGGTCTGGTTGCCACTAGTGTTGACCCCCATTTTTAGATTCTCTGGTGCCTAGTAAGGTCTCCAACAAAGCATAAGCTTGAGCTGGAGCTTCTTGCCATCAAACTGTTCAAATCCCCTGTGGATTCTCCACCGACTCATTAGTGCTGAATTATTGCTGTGCTCCTCTTTCAGCAGGGACTCTAATGAAGTTGCTTTTCACTAGCCAGTCAGTCATTTAATGAAACTTTCCAGAACTGACAATCTCAGGGACCTCCTTCAGGTGTGACTGCAATTGTCCGTGTACTCAAAAGAGAAATGCAAGGACTTCAATACACCATTTCCCCTTCCCAAGCATGGGCTGAATTCAATTGTCAGGTGCAGGATGGCTGCTTTCACCCTCTCTTTGACACAGGAACAGCTCTCCTTGCCTGTATGTCTCTGCATCTGCTCAGGGATGTGTAAGTTTAAAGCAGGGGATGCTCAGGGTGCTGCAGCTTCTCTGCCCTTCGATTACTGCCAAAGGGGACAGCAATCCCTGAGAAAAAACCTCAGGCCATCCTTGATCCATGATCAAGGATGCCTGCACCTAACACCATGCCTTGCCCTCCCCAGGGCACCCCATGGCATATCACCTCTGCCTGCCATGTACCGCAGGCACTGGGAGTTTGGACCTGGCAGGGCTGGGGGTCCTGGAGGACCTCGTCAGGAGGCTGGGGAGGTGTGAGCTGGGGGAGCGGCAAGCCCTGCTGTGGGAATGGGGTCTGTGGGGCAGGGTGGAGGTTGGGAAGCTCCTTTGTATGCCTGGAGAGGGGACACCCAGGAGCAGAGGAGCAGGAGGAACTAGGAGATGGTCTGGGGCAGCAGCGAGGAAAGGGGGAAAAAAGGAGCAAGGTGCTTGGGTACCAGGTGTCAGGCTGGGATCGGGCAGACCTGGATTCCCCCTCACACCCAATCAGAGAGTTAGGGCTGTCAGGATCTGTTGTTCCCTCTCTCAAACACACGCATTACATCTCTGGCTTGCCAGGGCTGCCTTCCCCCAGCCCCCACAAGATTAGCAAAGTGCTGAGCCTCTGCCTTGCCACGGGGATTTCTGCACTCTTCCAGCAAACGCATTTGCTGTGCAGGCCAGCAATTAAGCACAGAGACGCTGCTGGGTGAAGACCCTCGGCTTCCAGAAGAAACAGTCATCTCTTGCTTGCGCGGTGCGGACTCTAAAAGCACGGAGCGCTCCAGAAAGTTACTCAGCCCCATGCTGGAGAGTGGCATCCATCCCAGCTGGCCTGGCTGCCACGGCACCTAGCTCAGCAGAAAGCAGCCTCCCCCCAGCCGATCGCCCCCCTCTCAGCCACCAAAGCTCCCTCCCCTTAATTAGAGATGCTAAAATAACTGGGGAAACGTTTTGCAGGCTACAAGAGCATGAATAAATGATGGCAAAGCGAGGCGTAAACAACGCTCCCGTTAGCCTCTTGCATCGGGTCTGCCCTGGCTTCGGAGACGCGAGCGGGTTGCAGGGTCCAGCCAGTGGGAAGCTGGAGTCAGGCCAGGGTGGCGCTCGTCCCCCCGCCCTCCGTCACCCAGGGTGCCGCTCCTCTTCCCTGGGCAGAGAACCGACGGTAGGTTACGTGATAATGCCGTTACGCCAATGCCTTTACATGGCTCCAGCCTTTTACCTCCTGCATTTAACGCACTCTGCAAATGGTAATTAAAAGGTAGGTAACTCTGTGCGAGGAATGGTCTTCTCGGGGAGGAGGGCGAGATTAAATCAGTGGGAAGCAACACACTGACCAGCTTCACTTTTTCAGGAAAAAAGGAAAAGATCTGTAATGGAGAGAAGGCAACAGATCCTGCGAGCTAAAAAACAACGCAGAAAAGGCTGCAGGCTGGGCAAATTCAGACTCAGAGATGCTACAGGATCCCAGCGACGGAGCGTCATCACCGGTGGAACAGGGGAGCGGTGGGGCCCGGGCAGGGACCGGGCACCGGGTACCGGGCACCGGGCACGGGCCTGGCGGGAGGGGCTCCCTCCCGCGGGCTGGGCGACCTAGGCCCGCGCCGCCCGCAGCGGGGGCTCGGGGCACGGCTGATTGGCTGGGGGTTACAATGCCACACGGCTGATTGGCTGGGAGGTTACAATGCCGTGCGGCTGATTGGCTGAGAGGCTACAATGCCGTACGGCTGATTGGCTGGTTGGCCACATCATTGGATGCTAGTTGGCTGTGTGGCCTTATTACTGCATGCTGATTGGCTGGGTGGCTGGGGGGGGGGGGGGAAACCCCAAACCTAATAAAAATCCAGCTTTGAGGAAAGTCAGATCATTTCAATTTATAATTTTCCTCCTCAGGCCTGGTACTGCTGGCCCTTTCAGCTGTCTGCACCATTCTGCCGGCCCGACCTCAGGCGCCGCCAGGGCCGCCACTGGCGCATCTGCCATCACCCCAGGCCACGCTCGGCAGCAGGCTTCAGGAGCTGGGGCTCAGACCCCTGGGGCGCCCGGGCTGGCTCACTCCTTACCATCCATTTCAACAATTTATTCCAAAGCCATTTCCACAGGCACATCCCTGTGGGGAAAAAAGGCTCCGCCCGGGACCTCTTCCATAGTAAAAACCAACGAACATCATTAACTCAGCTGTTCTTCTATAGCTTTGTCAGGGCCCTGACAGTAGCTGGGGAGCCGCCCACCCCAGCTCAGGACTGGCGTCCTTTCGGCAGGCGCTACAGTGCTCTCTCTCAGAGGCTGCTCCGTGGCTTCGTCCTCTCCCTCCAGCTCCTTTACACGGCAGCCAGGTATGCTCTCCATGATGGATGCTCACATACCTCAGCCCTTGGCAGTGCAGAGAACCCAGGCAGGGACCCACTCCTGAGGCCGGACCCCAGCACTGCCCCCGGCGTGGATCGGTTGGGGCGCAGTGGGACAAGGGAAGGTTGCACCATGCTGACCTTCCCTTTAACAGCCCACCCATCCCAGCTCCCCTCCAGGACACCGTGTCCTCACGCATCGCTCCACGCGTGGGAGCTGGCAGCAGATGGTGGCAAAGCTTCAGCAGAGGTGCCGGCAGTCCCAGCATGAGGTGTGCTGCTTGAAGCCACCCAACGCAAGAGTAGGACGCAGTGACTCAGCACCACACCTTGGTTCGGCTGAAAACCAGGCACCACACCTGGCTCATCTTGAGGAGAGACAGATGGAGAGAGACATGGCAAATCTCCCCTCACATGGCAGCAAAAAAGGAGTATCTTGCTAAGGCGAGAGGAGGGAGCCTGAATTTTAATAAAGCTCCTACGAATGCAGGGACCAGCACGGGATCCAATCTCAGCCTTGGGCATCTCCGTACTGCAAATCCACACATGTTGGGCTGGTGAGATGTGTCTCTGCTGGAGTGCTGGCTGGGCTTTGTCTGTTCACACTGGGCTCCTTTCAAACCCCAGGTCAAAACCATTTATATAACAGAAGCAAATTGTTCCCTCCATGCCATTGTCCATCGCTGGCAAACAAAGGTAGGAGCTAGAAACCAGCAGCACAGAGAAATGGTTGTTTCGTTCTTGCATGGCGATGGCCAGACATGCTGTGTGGATGCAGCAAGGAGGTGAAGCCACGTAAAGCTGCGCTGCAGTGGCACTAAGATCACCCATGGAGGGGTGAGAGCTTTGACATCCCATGGGGACGGGGCTCCAGCTCTGCCTCCCCCAAGCCACTCTGAACCCATCAGGAGGGAGGGGAGGAGCTGAGATAGGTGTCTTGTAGGTGAGCAAATGGCTGGGGAGAGACTTGGGGGCCTTTGGAGGGAGGACAGAGGTTATGGGGGAAACAATGGGAGAGGTGAACCTGTTGAATACACCTTTGCGCAAAAGTCAGAGAGGTGCCTCCACCCTCTGTCCCTGGGGACTGATTTGGGGTGACTGCTCTCTCTCTGCTGGCAGAGAAAGATGGGGCATGCTGAGCAATGGGGCTTTGAAAACCTGGGGACTGGGCTTTATCCTGCTGGTGGCCTCATGCCCAGCCAGGCCCCGTGATTGATGTGGGGGAGGGAGATGGGAATGAACAAGGCCAATAGCTGACGCACTTCCTCAGCCCTGTCTTCACCAGCCTCCAGCACCAGTGGCCGTGCAGGGGACACGAGTCACTGGGGCTGGCTCATTTCTGCAGCTGTTTCTCTGCTCTGTCCCATCTCCTTGGGTGATGTTACATCAAGATGAGTCTAGACCTATGCCCCGGGGACATCAGCAAGTGGGCCAAAGCTGGGGACAAGCTCTGCAGCCCTCGTTCCCCAGCTCCTAACCCATGACGAAGATACATGGCTGCAATCCCTTGGCAGCAGCATTCACCCTCATTCCATAGAAGCAAGAGGGGCCTGGCTGAGCTGGACTTGGGGGACAGAAATGCAGCCTCCTGCATTTATTTTGCCTAACAACAGTGATCTCTCTGTATATTTTCATTCTGTTTTCCTAGGCTCAGCTGCCTCCTCAATGAAATGTTTCCAAAGCAGCCTGGCTTGGCGGCATGCCAGCCCCGGCTGCCAGATGAATGGGCGGAGGAGGAGGGACCCATTCCTCTTCTTGACACAGCATCGCTGCACAACAGGCCTCTGTTGACATTAGGACTGGCTGTTCCCCCTCTCCTGAGAGGTTCTGCCTGGGCCCCGGCAGGAGCAGCAACAGGGCCAAGGCAGCAGGCTGCATGTGACGTGGGACTGGCGGCTGTCCTCCTCTGGGGCGGTGGCACAGCCACAGACACCAGGGTACCACGGTGCAGCACTGCCAGGACTTGAAGTCAGACCTAGTTTCTTGCCCTGGACCCTCCCCTGCTAAGCCAGCCCCCCTGACAGCTGAGCACTCCTTGGAGCTCTCTGACTCCTGCTAACAGCATTACTCCCCCAGACATCAGGGGGAATGTGAAAAGCCTGTTAACTCCTGCAAAATACCTCTCCTCCAGCCCACTCATAGCAAAGCTCTCCCTCAGCACTGCTGGAGTGTAGACACCAACACAAGTTTTGAAGAGCTCCAGGTCTCCCGTACCTTTCAGGAGGACCGATGCTATGGGGGCCCCAAGCACAGCACCCCCAAACCCTTCATGCCTTTGGACAATAACATGTGGAGCAGCATCAGCTTCACCCCAAACCCTGGCCATTACTCAGACATGCAGGACTTCACCCAAACGGTGTCACAACTCTTTCCCACGCCTCAATTTCTCCACCCAAAGCAAAATACCAACTCAAGTCTTCAGGGCTGGAAAATCATCTGCTGGGAGGCAGCCAAATGGTAGCAGTACAGCACAGTGCCACTGGACTACCCACCCAGCACCAGACATGATCCCTCTATCTGCCACTGCTAATTACAGATCTGGCCATCAGCAAGGGAGTGCAAATCTGTGTGTGCCTCACTCATCACAATGTCACCTACTTGCCAGGGACACCTTTAGAAGCTGTGCAAGGAAAGGATGTAGAATTTAGTGAAAGGGCTGAGGAAGCATCAGAAAGCAAAAGAAAGGGACAAAAGTCATCAGAATCTTTCCAGTCTGCATCTCTCCCCCCTGGCCGGCTCCCCTGGCATCTCCTGCTGGTGGCCAGATGCTGCAAGCTGAGGGCCAGAGCCTGGGTCAGAGCAGCACCCAGCAGCATGCCACAGACACAGACTGCTCCCACCAGCCATAGTGAGGAGAGGGCTCTGCCTGGATCTGCTGGAAAAGAGGCCAACCATGCATCGATAAGATGAATTAGTTGTCTCAGCAGCACCGGCAAAATGAGCGAGAGGAGTGGAGCCCGGGAGACCCGGCCTGCTTTGTTTCAATTACAGCAGCTGCCAGAAGAAAAAGATAACCTCAATATTGATGGCAGGAGCAGTAGACAGAGGTGCCCTTGTGGGCTGCTGGGAGCAGGTAGAGGAGGAAGGGGGAGGAGGGGGGAGGGAGCAAGAGAGATGGAGGACAGGGGAGCAGGGTCTCAGCCAGAGCCATGTGGAAGAGCATGGCTGGCTCCCATGGGCTGCTGGGAAAGACCTACCTGATCCTGTTGCCCTCATCCCCACGAGGAACAGCTCCTCTTCACCCTGGCTCTTGCCCCAGTTGTTGGGCAGAGCATCCACCTGCAGAGACAGGGTGGAGGGGTGCAGCTGCCCAGGACATGGGGCAGAAAATCAACTAAGAGCATCAGCAGCAGGACATGCACCACAGCATAGCGCCACATAACGCTGAGAAAAAAAAACCATCTCTTTTCTCCCCACTCAGGCTGTGGTGCCCAGAGAAGATATGGAGAGATGACAGGAGGCATTGAGTGGGACTGTGTGGGATGATGGATGGAGCTGGAGTGAAGGGTTACAGGGCTGAGACAGGCATGGGGGCAGCCTGGGGTGCACGCAGGCATGGCTGCATGCCAGGGATGCAGCACCCAGCTGCTTGAGGGCTGGGGAGCCCCCAACACTGTGCTGGGCACTGGGGACAAGATGCCCAAGATGACTTTGGACTGCATGTGGGAACTTCAGCCCTACAACAGCAGCTCAGGGCAGGCACCAACATCACACCTACAAGCCAGAGATTGAGGTACCGAGCCAAACTTCTTCCTGGCAGTGCAGGGCTAATGCACTGCCCTGGGGGGGACTGAGCCCTAGGTTCCCATCCAGGCAGGAGGTAACCAGAAGGTATGAAGAGATGGGGTCTCTTTGGTCTTCAATCCCTTTACCGCCCAGTCTCTTAACAGGGGGATGCTCTGTGGGGTCCACATCCAGCTCCAAGTCCCTCCCTGTGCCAAGAAAATGCCCAGGGCATGCAGAGAGAGATACCAGCACTGAGTAAGCCTCCCACCCTCTCTGGGGAAGGGGCCCCACCAGAGGCCAGGCTGAGCAGGGTTTGCTTCACAGAGGTTTTATTCTTACTCTGGATATCCGCATCGCCCTCCGATCTCGCTTCTCTCCCAGGAGAGACCCCAGGATCCTCACCCCTGTCCTCCCAGGGCTGTGGACCCTGAATACAGCCCCTAGGACTCCAAGAGGGGACAAGGCCACCATCTTGCGGCCACCCATTACCACTGCACATACCTGTGTGCAAGGTCTGGAGGGTCCCCAGGATGTGACAGCTATGGGGTTACAGGGTTTAGGCCATGGGGAGCTGCGACCTCCCACCACTCCTAGTGCTCCCATCCCCTGGGATGACGTCCTGCGGGGCACACGCTGTGCCTCCCCTCGCTCCCTGGCCAGGACACCCAGGGGTGCCAGGACATGCAGAGCATGCTGGCAGTGCTGCTCCCATCCCAGTTCTGGCTCCTCCACCCCTGCCCTGCTGCTCCATGCAGTGTCAGCCAGCAGTGACCAGGGATCTTCTGGTTTGCACAGCAGGCTTCATTGAGCACAGAAAGGCAGGTGGAGGCAGAGGAAGGCTCAGAACCGAGCCCTGGCACTGAAAATGCAGCACCTTGGGGGGGCCTAAGGGGGATTTTCATCCCTAGTCACAGCGTGGGGGTACAACCCACATGGGGAATGCTGGAGGGGGTTGTTATATCAATGCTGCTGGTGACCAGCAGCCCAAAGCAGGTCCTTTCATGCCTCTGGGAAGCAAGTTGGCATGGTCTGCACACTGCTGGGTTCTTCTGCAAGGCTGCCCAGCCTGGCTTAGTGCTCATTTCCCTCCTTCTGCTTCTTCCCCTCGTGATGGGGCTGGCCGTGGTCTCCATGGTGGTGGTGAGCATGGGTGGCAGGTTCATGGTCCCCACTTGGGTCTGTGGCTCTCTCGCTGCTGACCTCATGGTGACGGTGAGGATGGAGGGGGTTATGCTGGTGGATGGGGGTCTCTGACTCCTTCCCCTCTTCTTTGGGAAGCGGGCTCAGGGTTACAGGGACCTCCATGGTACTGTTAGCCTGGGGAAAGTAATACAAGGGCTAGTGCGGTATGTGAATGAGCACATGGCCCCGCAGTGAGCCTGCAAGCATGCCTGTGAGCTGGGATAAAAGCAGACAAGCAGAAAGCTGCATGGGTCAGATCAAAGGCTCTCCAGCCCTGATCCAGGGCACACGGAGGACAGGAGAGAGTGGAGCACATACAGCATGAGCCTCTGTACCTACATCTCTTTGCTCAAGCTGTCTGTGGTCCAGAGAATTCCTGAGCCAGGAAAGGGACTTTGCATTTAATATTTCTCTATGGATTTTTCTCCTAGGAAGTGACTAATTGCCTACTAAGCCTGAAGCTACATCCTTTTCTTTGCTCTGAGCTTGCTACCTCTGGGTCCACTGCCTGCCCCTTTCTTACACCAGAGCAGCCAGCAACCCTTGTTAGCTCTTCCAGACCTGGGCTATGACCCCGTTAGTCTGTTCCTTCTCAACCTGAAAGCTCTGACCTATTTAACTGCCCTTATTCCAGATCTTTCATCACCTTTCCTCTCAACCATGGATGAGAATTGCCACCAACCCAGAGCCAAAGTGAAGATAAGGTTGTGTTTTTCCTTGTGCAATGCCAGAGGAGACAAGGGAGCTCAGCTCCAGCAAGCATCCCTGCTCCTTACCTCCTGGGTGGTGTTGGGGTAGAGGGAGCAGTTGCCACAGAAATCCTTGCTGTGGGTGAAGCGGATGGCCGACTCAACGTAGGGGAAGTGGAGGAAGCTGTAGGGCAGCTGGATGTGGAAAGCCAGGCGGCCACAACTGTGGAGAGAAGCCATGGCCTGGCTCAAGGCGGGGGGTCTGGTGTCCCCCCAGCCCAGCCATGGGGGGAGCTTTGGGAAGCCCACCAAACACTCCATAACTCCCCCCCAGGAAAGCCTCAGCCGAGATGGGGAACACTTACCGGTCGTAGACGAGGAAGTCGTCCTTGTCACCCCCCAGGACCTGCCAGACATCGGGCTCCTCCGGCTCCGGCTGGAAAACGGGGACACCCGGGGGGGCCTGGCGCTCCAGCTCCCTGAACATGGCACGGGAGAGCGGTGCCTTCTCGTTGACAATCATGTAGCGGACGTCGACTGTGCCCTGTCGGGTCAGCCTCCCCCGCAGGTCCCCAAGGCTGTGGGGAAGGAGGTGCTGGGAGAGGGGTGCTGGGGTGGGGGGCCACCATGCCATCCCCCAAGGTGGCGGGGCTGTGGCTGGGGTAGGGGGAGCAGGGCTCACCTGCGGGCCTGCTGCAGGCAGAATTGTCAGCTGGCCTTCAGCAGGGCCACCACCGTCACCTGCCCTGCCGCCCCCGCCATGGGGCTCCAGCCCTTGACGCTCCATGCCGGCGCCTCTTGGCAGAGCGAGCTGCTGTTGGCCACCTCCTCGGAGGGTGAAGCCAGCCCCAGCCCCAGCCAGGTGGCCAGGGCCAGCACCAGCAGCCCCATCCCAGACCCCTGGCCCTGGCAGGGGGAAATGGGGCTTTAGTCTCCCCCCTGCCCCAGGGCTCAACCCAGTGGGGTCCTCCCAGCCCCACTGCAACCCCAAACTGCCTCCCCGCACACCCCTCCAGGGCAAAGACTGGTGGGCAGTATCATGCTGGTCCCAGTACAGCACTGCGAGCCAGGACACCCACGCTGGTGGGGCAAGGAAAGAGGGACGAGGTGGGGGGATCAGGGTGTCCAGGTCCCGACAAGCACAGCACCCTCACCGCCAGCTTTTGGGGGCACCCGCTGCGACAGCTGGGTGCCCCAGTCTCCCCCACAAGCGAGACACCTGCTCCACGTGTCGGGGGATGAAGGTCCCGCTCCTGCCATGGGCCTTCTCCACCTCCCCAGCCCTGAAAGCCAGACCCAGCCCTGGCCAGGGAGCCTGTCTTTGCCCCGGGGGTGGGCAGGGATGCAGTCACCCTTGTACCAGCCACCAGTGGGGAGTAAGTGGGACAGGGACAGTTTCACCTTCAGGTCACCTTGAGAGTCCTTGATGCCCCACAAAGCACTTGAAGGGTGCACAGAGCCTTTAACCATCCCTGCCCCAATATCTGCCTGAAGCCCCTTCCTCCCACAGCCCCCTAACCCTGCCCACCCCAGGAGCATTCATATTATGATTGGAGATACCCATATCAAGGACAATCCCTGTCCCTCCAGGATCCAGCACATTTAATGGGCAGGGGAAGGATGCGCGGCTGGGTGGGACGATCGAGGGAGTGGGGGAGGGAGCGGGGTACTGTGGGGTCTGCTCAGGATGGATGAACCCCCAATCCCCAGCCCTTTCCCCCGCAAAAAAAAAGCCCTCAATACCTCACTTCTCCTCGTTGCCGTCCTCGCTCCTGTCGCCAGTGGCTCAGCAATGCCCAGCTGGCCCTGGGTCTCTCTTTTATCTCCTGTCCACTCTCCCCGCCCCAGAGGGAGGAGAAGAGCCCAGCCAGCACAGGGACTGTGCCCCAGCCACCACTGCCTGCCTCAGGGGATGGCAACAAGGCAGGCACTGTCCCCCTCGGTGCCACGCGGCTTCAGGGTCCTGCTGTGACAGCCCAGCCCAAGCCGTGCTGGGGCAAACTGGTGCCTGGTGCTGGGCTGGCCCAGAGGGTGCCAGGTGGTGCTGTGGGGAAAAGCCAGGCACAGCCACTTGAAACCCCTCCACGGGCACAGGAGGGCTGGCAGCATTGCCAAGGGCACTGCTTGCACCAAAGGGTTGCAGGACCATGGGGTGACATCGCACAGTGCCATCCATGCACAAGGTCCCTGGGGAGCCGCCAGCACAGCCTCTGTCACCCTGCAGCCAAAAAGACAGGTGCCTGCCCCACACCCCTGCGGTGCCAGAGCTCCCTGCCCCATGGGGTGTCACCACAAAGGCTGTGCCGTCCTGGCATGCAGTGCCATGGCCACTCTCGGGCCATGCTTGGCTCCACAGCAAGCCCCCTGTGTCCAGTCCTGTGCCTCCTGCCCAGCCCCACAACATGGGGGGCTGTGGTGGCGTGAGGAGCTGGTGCTCCCTTGGGAAATCACAGCACCGGTGGATTCCACCCCCCAAACAAACAAGAGGAGCTCACCACTTCAGCCGTACACGGACATCTCTGCAAATATTTGAGCAGTTTATCATACCTAGGCTCTGTACAAAAACATGATAAGGCAGGGAAGGGCAGCAGACACAGACACGATAGGGGCAGCGACAGGGTCCCGGACACACAAAGAGAGGGGGATTTGTCCAAAACCAGCCACAGATAGCAGGGAGAGAGGGAATCATGGCTGGAGGGGCTTAGGGATGTCATCAAGGACATGGGGCCATGGGCTGCGATCGGGGAGCAGGCGCAGCTGCATGGGGTCAGCCGGGAGCAGACCCATCCCGTGACTGACACTGGACCCTCTGCAGAGCTGTCACCCCTGCATCCGCACACTGCTCCCCCCACGTCTCCGCCGGGTACCCCGGGCACCGTGGAACACCCAGCACTGAGCAGGGCCATGTATCCCCCACTGCATGCCCTGCCCCAACAGGATTTGGGCTGGCAGGGAATGACCCAGCACCGACATGAGCCATTTCATCACCGGTCCCAGGGGACCCGCAGCCACCACCTTTGCTCACCCCCGAGCTGGTGGCAGCAGTGCCTGCGATTATCAGCCTGGGGCAGCTTTTTGTTCTGCAAAGGCAGCCCGGCACCTCCAGGGTCGATACGAACTTTGGGCACCCTCAGCGTCTGGCAGCCACACATCCCCAGCGCTAAACGTGCCGGCACAGCTCCCACACCGCACCGGCATGGCCTCACGCCAGGCGTGCTGGCCCCATCCTTGCCCAGGATGGCACCCACCAACTCCTCCCGCCACCGGGGAGGCTTCCCCAAGGCGGGGCAGGCTCCTTTGCAGCCTCCCTGGCATTGCCAACCCCTTTCCCAGTCCCGCCATGGCCTGTTGCCTGCTGGGGAGGAGCAAACTGAACCGCCTCTCCGGGCCAGCCCCTGCCCGGCATCCCCTTCGCCTGCAGCCTTGACCCCGGTGAGCCGCAGGCCGAGGGCGAGCCAGGGCCCCGCAGGCCCCCACGGGCACGGGGGGGGTGGCGGGACTGGGGGTGACGGGGCGGCGCGGCTGGGAGAGGTGGTGGCAGCAGCAGCAGAGCGGGACCGATGCTGATCCCGCAGGGGGAAAGGAGGGCAGGGAGGAAGGGAGCAAGCCCCGGCTCCTGCCCATGTGCTCAGTGGGATGGGGCCCCAGCAGGGACCCCCCCTCCCTGGGCTGGTGTGGAGCAGCTGGGGGTCCCAACAGGGCGCTCCCCCAAGGCAGGGGGGTACCCGGGTGCGGTGCAGCCTACCCCCCCCCCCAGCCTGGCAGAGCCCTGTGCCCTGCCCGCAGGGAGCACTCGGTGCAAAGCCCTTTTGGGAGGGAGGGCATCATGAAGGTAGAAGGGAATAATTAAGCAGGTCTGCCCCCCCCACACCCCCCAGTGCCCCTCTGTGGGGTCTGGCCAGGGTTGCTGGTGCGTGGCACGGGGTGAGGAACCCGCAGTTGAATGCTCTTGAGAGACGATGCTGGGGGGGTTTGGACAGATCTTTTTTCCCCCCTTCAGCATGTGCCGGGTATTTGGGTGGGGACGGAGGTTGCTTTTCCCACAGTGTCCCTCCTATTTCACCCTCCTAGGGCAAGGTCACTGCCCCGAGGTAGCCCCACACTGTCCTTGTTGGGGAGGGGAAGAGCACATCAGCTTGCTGTGTCCCCGCTGCTCCCCCCTGCCATTTGTGGGACACCACTGACAAATGCTGGGGCAGCACAGGAACCTTTTAGCTGTAACCAGCGTGTTGTCCATGTTTACCAGTCCAACCTCCATGTTCCTGGTCGCTAGTACAGGACATTCCCCTACCACAACCCTTGTCCCCATAGTCTTGCTTACACATGCACACACACCTCCCTCACCCGGATCTCCCCACTAAATTCCCGGCAGCACCTTTGAAGGATACGTGGCTCCAGAGGGGACCTGCCGTGGCCAAGGCTCAGGGCTTTCCCCCTCTGTGACCCTAGGCGTGGGTGTGGGGCAGAGCAGCATAGCAAAGGGGTGGCAGGACGGCTTGGCATCCTTGGGCAGCTTTTTGCATCTGGTACCAAAGATGGGTGCCCTTGCACAATGCATATCAGCTTGTGAGACCCACTTATTTAAAATAGACACATTTAAGGGGCATAAATTTACATGCATGTACGTCTGTGCGTGCAGATGCACTCATGCTCCATGCAAGGTGGGGGAACGGCTCCTTCCTGTGGCCAGCAAGCCCCCCCTGACCCCATGTGTCCTCCCCACAGCCTGCCCAGCCATGGCAGCCTCACTGATCCGCCCCTGCTTCATCTCCCTCCACGTGCCCTACAGGCAGGGCTGGGCCCAGGACCTGGCCACCACCTTTCGCTTCCAGCCAGTGGCCGTGCGGGAGACGCCACGTGTCCGGCAGCTGGCCTTGCGACAGGGAGCCGCAGTCTTCCTCATCAACGAGCGCCTGGCACCAGGGCCCACCAATGCCTCCTCCCATGATTTCCTCTACGATGTGGACCCCCGGCCTGCCTTGGGCACAGCCTCCAATGTCTGCTTCGAGGTGGATGACGTGCCAGGGCTCTGCAAGCAGCTGCAGAGCTGGGGATGCTCCCTGCCAGTGCCCCCCACCGAGGTAAGGGATGATGGGGGCTCTGTCACCTACGGGGTGGCGAGCTCCATAATAGGCAACATCAGCCATACCCTTCTGGACCGATCCCGCTACCGGGGACCCTTCCTACCTGGCTTCCAGCCCATCAAAGGACCCGCCTCGGCCACAGGGGATGGGATTGAGATCACCCACTTCGACCACATCACGTGCGTCTGCCCACGGGGCGGTGCCCGGCCGGCTCTGGACTGGTACCAGCGCTGCTTTGGCTTCCGCCGCTTCCTGCTGAACCCACAGGAGAAACTGGCCAAGGGGTACACGGTTGGCGGGCAGGGGGTGGGCATGCTGCTCCTCGCACTGCAGAGCGCCCAGGGCACCCTAGCACAAGGCTGCAAGCTTGTCCTCGCCGAGTCCCTCTCAGAGAACAGTGCCAACCAAGTCGACACCTTCCTAGAGCAACATGGTGGGGCTGGGATCCAGCACGTCGGCCTCTGCACCACTGATATCGTCGCCACGACCAGGGCTTTGCAGCAGGGGGGTGCACGGTTCTTCACACCCCCCACCGCCTATTACAGCCAGGGGGGCAAAGTAGAGGAGATCCGTGGGGCCGGGCAGGACCCCCGCACACTGGCAGAGCTGGGCATCCTGCTGGACACCACGGTGCCCAGGGACAGGGACCAGCCAGGCACTGATGCCACAGATAGCCCTTCCCAGGAGTATTTGATGCAGATCTTCACCCATCCCATCTTCTCTGAGGACACCTTCTTCCTGGAGCTCATTGACCGGCGGGGAGCACCAGGCTTCGGGGAAGGCAATATACAGGCATTGTGGAATGCTGTGCAAATCTATATGGACCAGCAGTAGCAGCAACACTGCAGTCCTCCTCCCTCAGCTCCCTGTCCTCTCTGATCCAACCATAGGGCACTGTAGAGATACCAGTGGGTGCCTGGAGCATGGCCCAAGTTGGCAGGGACCAAGGGAGGTCTCCGGGTCAACCCAGAGCCAACTTCAGTGTGACAGCAGGTTGCTTCAAGCTAGGTCCAGTAGGACTCTAAGCATCTCCCAGGATGGAGGGTGATTTCTCCTCCTCCCCCCTGGGTTCCCAGTGAGTTACCAGCCTCATGTGAGGAACTTTCTGCCATAATTTCATCTTGATCTAATCAGACTTGCACCTGCAGCATGGCCAAGGAGACTCCTGTCACAGCAACACCCCCAGACAGAGGGGATGAGAGGCTGCCAAGGGGAGTGGATAACCCAGGGGCCATGGGCACCACAGCTCATCAAGTTACCACCCAGAGCTCAGCCAGCCCCTGTGCAGGGGGCCTCTTGCTCCTCTCAATTAAAGAGTTAACCTGCAAGCATTGCTTTGATTTTGTGTTGTTTTTTTTTTTTTTCTCCTCCCATTTAAGATCTGCTGTACCAGGTGAGGATGAAAGGGCCCTTTCCACCCCTCAAGGCAGGCTGTCCCTAGTCCTGCAGTGTCCCTAAACTGAGGCCACTTGCCCCTTGCACAGCCCCCAGGACTGGCCCCTGTCCCTGCCAGCCCCAGGCAGGGACACAAGCCTGGGGAGGAACAAAACGCTTGGCAGCACCCTGGGAAGAGGCTCCAGGGCTTGTGTCTTTGCAATAGTGCTACTGTGCACCAGTCAGGGAAAGCCACAGTGTGAACATGGTGGGGAACAGCCTGATGGAAAAGGTAAAAAAGGGGGATAAAACCCTACAAAAAGCCCAGGGGATGGCTGCCTGGCCCCGCAGAGGGGCAGCCTGTGGGCAGGAGCTGTGCAGCCCCCAGGGGCTGATTCCTGCCCTCATGAGAGCTGCTCTGAGTGCTTTATTTGGGGTCTCCAGCAGTTAGTGCTCAGTCAAGGGGCTCATGGGTGCATTAACAAAGAAATCCCTGCTGTCCCCAGCCCAGATGTAGGGATCCTGCCAGCCATCCTTATATTCCACCACAGGCTGTCCAACACCCCCAGCTTAGCACAGTGCAACAGAGGAATAAAGTCACTTAAATCTCCTAGAGCGTGTGGGGTATTTTATTATTAAAACATTATAAAAACAAGAGTATAAAAAGGGCTATTGGAGGCCAGGAAGGGTACAGCAGCATCCACAATTGCTGGCTGGCAGATGAGGTGCAGGCGAGGAGCCGGGGCCAGCGCTGTGGGAGTGATGCAGCCACAGCCTTCCTGCTGCTGGAGAGAAACCCCTGCTGCCACGAGTCTGCAGGGGCGGAGCGGTGGCTGTACAGGGCCAAGTAATCCCAAGGAAGGCTGCACCTGAAGTGGGAGGGCAAGCCTGGCTCTGGGTGACATCCAGGACCATCAAGGCACAACTCCCAGGGAAGCGCTGGGGAAGCCAATGGACTCTGCAAGGAGGAGCAGGAGACCATTACAGAGCTGTGGGTTAGGGATGCAGCAGTGCAGGGGGCACCATCCCAACACCGCGGGCAGGACTCACTACAGCGCAGGTCTCCGGTGGTCTCAGATGTCAAAGGTGCCATCAAGGGGAGGTGGGTGTCCGGAGGAAGGCACGGAGGGAGAGTTGCGTCCCAGGGCAGGTGCTGCTTGCTCCTTGGGGCTTTGTCCCCCGCTTCCGCTTGGAGCCCTGTGGGAGAGACACACTAGGGCTAAGCCAAACCCCAACAGCCTGCCAGGGATTACCTTTAAGGCAAGTTGGGGACCCTGGTATTTGGGATATCCAGGGGCAAAGCCAGTCAGGCAAATCTCCCAGATGAAGCCCTGCCCTGGCTAGGGATGCTCCTTGGCCTGACCCCAAAGCCCAGGGGGGCTCCGGCACTGAACACCAGGGCCTGGCCCACAGCAACATGGAGCTGCTCCCAGGGCTGCACACCTTCCCCTGATGCCCACCTTGCCAGAGCTGCTCTCCTCCCCACGCTGCTTCTCATGCGCTTTCAGCACCTGAAGGAAGCACAAGAGAGCCCAGAGCTGAACTGCAGCCAGGTCCTGGAGCTGGGACAGCCCACAGAGGCTGGGGGGATGCCCGGGACCCCAGCAAGATGGAGGAGAGGGAGGAAAGGCCCGGGTCCTCCTGGTACCTTCTTCATGGCTGTGGACACAGCTGAGGCATGGAACTCCTCCTCCGTCACCCAGCGGGACGGGGACAAGGCAGGGTCCAGGGTCACATCCCCATCCAGGGGCAGGGAGTAGACCACATATGTCTGGTGTATGTGAGAGAAGATGTGGATGACCTGTAAGGGGGTAGGAAGACACCAAAATGGGCAGGCAGCAGGAGATGCACTGCTTGCTCAGCTGCCTCACAAGTGCACTGAGTCTGCCAGGGCTCTGAGGAGCAGGGTAGGGCTTGGGAGATGTGACAGCAGGGAAGGGGGACCATCCTCCCCCTGTGCCAAGCACAGGGGGCCCACGCTGTGGGCCTCTGGCTCCAGGCTCACCTCTCCGATGAACTGCAGGCTTCTGGCTGCCACAGGCTGCCCTGTCCAGGCCCGGAGGTGATCTGCCAGCACCTCCCTCTGCTTCTCCTCCTGCAGACCCTGAGCCAGTGGGAGGCTGGGGAACTCCCAGAGCCCAGCCAGGAGACCTGGGAAGGGGGCACAACGGGGACATGAGCCGGCAAGAGGCACATCTGGGGACAGAGTCTCATCACATCCCACTCCCAGGCTGCTTGGTCCCTCGTGTAGGTGGAGAGGGGCCGTGCGGTGCCTTTGCTGCCCTCCTGTCCAGCTGTGTTACCCGAGCTGGGTCTCTGCACGATGAGGTACTCCAGGGCTCCGCGGCAGCCCCTCCGCTCCAGCACACATGTGGCTGATCGTGCCACCCGTGGCTGCTTCTTTGCTGCTTTCCGGGGGAAGTTGGTCACCCCAAGGCTGCTGTCCCATGGCTCCGTGGCTGGGGGGCACAGAGGACAGCTCCCAACACCTGCAAACACCAGCATAACAGTCACCGTGGGGCCCAGACCTGGGGCCCACAACAGGGATCTCCCCAGGCACTTACCACAGTCCTCAACATCAAGCACTGGGGCAGGTTTTCCAAGCAGCTTCTGAGAGGCAAAGGCCAGCTCCTTCTCCACCTGCAAGGGGGACCAGGAATGGGGACAGGCTTGTTCACCAGCCCATCTTGTCCCCATGCATGCTGACCCCTGGGGGCCAGCACCCAGTGAGGATGCAGTACGTGAAGCCCAGCCAAGAACAGCTTGCAGCACTGGTCTGGGACAGGGATGGTTTGTAAGAAGCCTCAGAGGGGCCCTGGGGTGAACTTCTGCCACCTCACTGGGACAGCTGGCAGCCCCTGGCCACCCACAGGCAGGAAGGAGAAAGATTTTGGGGCCGCACTTACCCTGCGCTGCGCTCGGCAGTGCTGCTTCACAGGGCACTCGCTGCACAGCGGGGCCTTGGGCACACACACCATTGCCCCCAGCTCCATCAGGGCTTGGTTAAAGTCCCCCGGGCGGCTCCTGTCTACCAGGGCATTGGCCATGTCCCTGGGAGAAACAGCAGTGAGTGATGCGGGGCTCTGGGGAGAGGGCCCCAGGACCTCCTGCCTGCAAGGGGGGATGCTCCTAGGTAGGCAGAGGCAACGCGGCTCCTCTCTCCACGACTCCCAGCAGCACCAGCTTCATAAGAGCTCCTGGAGCCCACACCTCTCTCCCTTTGCAGGCTCAGCTCTCCACAGCTCCTGAGCAATCCTGCCCTTGGCTGCCAACAACCACAGCCACGATCGCCGCAGCTCGGAGCAGGGATGGAACGCTTCCCCTTACCAGAGCCGGTCGATGACAGCCGGGCTGCTGGAGTCGGCACCAATGCACCGCAGGCGGCACAGAACCCGGATCACGTTCCCATCCACGACGCCAGTAGCCTGGGGGCAGGAGCTGGGGTTACTATGCCAGGAGGTGCCCGTGCTCCAGCAAGGCAGGGAGCTTGGGTGCTCCCAGGCTGGAGGGGACACCCACACGAGGCTGACTGGCAGGCCAAGCTGGGCAGAGGGCGAGACATGCTGCAAAGCTGGGGAGAGCCAGAGCCAAGCACAGCCCTGGGGAGCCCCTGGCTTGCGGGACCCAGCAGCAGGACCCTGCCAGGAGTGGGGCAGGGTGGCAGAAAGGAGACACATCCACTGACACCCAGTTCTCACCTGCCCGTATGAGATGGATGCGATGGCTCCCGCCGTGTATCGGCCCACTCCTGGCAGCAGCTTCTGCAGGTCCTCAGCCGTCCTGGGCATCTGGCCAGCCAGCTCAGACACCACCTGGCAGAGAGGGCACTGAGGTCAGGGGAGCAGCCAAGGTGCATGCCTGAAGCCCATTTTACCCATGGTAAGACAGGATCCCAGCCTCCGTAGCCTTGTGCCAGCAGCACACAGCCCTGGGGAATGGGAGCCAGCACCAACCCACAGGCCACAGAAGGCTTCAGAAATGCCCCCCACACCCCAACACCAGGGCACCTTTCTTGCTGCTTCCTGCAGACGCTTCCCTCGGGAGTAGTAGCCAAGTCCTGACCACAGCTCGTTCACCTCCTGCTCCAAGAGACATGGTGTGGTGTTAGTGGGACGAGCCACAAGGGCAGGGAGAGCACCCGGCTCTAGCATCGCTCACCTCCAGGGATGCCTGAGCCAGAGCCTGCAGCGTCGGCCACTTCTGCAGTATAGAGGGAAGGGGTCAGGTCAGGGACAAGCAGAGCCATGCTCTGCAGCTGGGGATCTGCTACAGGCAGTGGTCAAAGTCTCCAAAAGGGGCAGCCTGTGGGCACAGGACTCTGCAAGAACAGTCACCTGCATCCAGCGGTTGTAGTAGTCAATCACTGTAGCCACCTGCGTCTGCTGGAGCATGATCTCAGACACCCACACTGCAGGCAGTAGGGCAGGGATCAGAGCAGAGGCACCAATGCCACCCACACCTTGTGCTGGGACCCTGTTAGTATGGGCTACAAGCACTGCAGTGGCATCCAACACATGGGACCCCTTCCAACCCCTCCTTCCCCACGTGCTGTCCCACAGGAGCCCCCTCAGGCCCAAAGTGGGCTCTCAGAGCCCCCAAAGCCTTGCAAATGGGCTCGGTGGCCACCCCAGGCAGCTTGTTCCGAGGATAGCAACTGAAGCCACATTTCCTCACAAGGCCGTATTGCGCATTCGTGTCAGGGGGGAACACACAGCGGGGCACCCCACGCACGCCTGGGCGCAGTCCCTGCTCCTCACCTGCGTACGCCCGTCTGTCGGCATCCGGCTCAGTTGCTGCCTGAAAGGGGAAGATGATGTGAGAGAAACAGTGTGATGCAGGACCCCACCGCAAAGGGGACCCGCACGTAAAATAAAATTGCCTGTGGTGCGTTTTGAACACCACCTAGGCATCTGCGTAAATATTTCCCCTCGGATTCAAAAATCCCAGCAGAGGAGCTGTCCCAGACCCGAGCTCCTCTGCACGGCAAGAAATCGCAGGTAGATTTAAATCCCACAGAAGGGCCGTGCCACTCCCCGCCCCATTCAGACAGACGGACGTTGCTGTAGAGCTGACGGCCACCCCTGGCACCCCGAGCACTGCCTCACCCCGAGCACTGCCTCACCCCTCACCACGGGAGCCAGGCCGAGCGCGGAGCGGGCAGGAGCTCTAGTGAAAACGCTGGGCGGGCTTAAAGCAAATACACAGAGAACCTTTCCCGTGCAGCGCCCGCTGCTGCAGGGCAGCCCCAGGGGCAGGAACAAAACAGGATTAAAAGACAACTAGAGCAAGCCTACCAGCGGAAAGCGCCCAGGCCTGGGGGCTGTGTCCGAGACGCGCGGTTTCACCCTGTGCCCCCTCGCGCCCAGGGACTGGCTACAGAGCACCCACCCACCACGGAGCCGCCAGGACGAGCGCCCATTTCCAACACCCTCTTCCGCCTCCACGCAGCTGGGGATGCGCCGCAGGGGGAGACACCGCGGTCACCCCAGCGACGCTCCCGCAAGGCAGAGGGACCCCTGCCGCCCCTTACCAGCGTCCTCCAGGGAAGGTCCCGCCTGCATTTGTCGTACCAAGCCAGCAGGCTCCCGCGCAGGGCCTCCACCTCAGCCGGGTCGCTGAAGAGATGCCGGGCGGGCGGCGGGGCAGGCGCCGGGGCTGGGGCCGCTGCCGGGAGAGCGGCGCGGGGTCAGGGCACGGCAGGGGGCGGAGAAGCGCCGCGGGGCCAGAGCCGGGAACCCGACAGAGCCGCTGCCGGGGCTTGCGAGGACGCAGCAAGCGCCGGCGGCTGCCCACGCTGGCGGCCCCGTGCCCCGGAGAGGGCACCCCACGCTCCCCGCCCAGCCCTCCCGCTACCGGGCACCTCCGCGGGGCGACGCGCCCTTCCTGCCCGGGGCCGCCCTCCCGCCGCCCCGCCGGGG
>VZTV01054934.1:0-12331 GCA_013400875.1 Anhinga rufa
TCCTCATCAGAAAGATGGAGAAGGCCTGTGCCTAGGGCCATTTGCATGTCCATGATGCTGGGAGGTGACGCTGCCCGTGGGAGCGTGTGTCGCATCAGGACTGAGGCTATTGCACGCTCCTCTGCCGGGCCCACGCAGGCTGATGTCCTCTGACCTCTGCAGGACACCTCTGCACTGGCGCAGTAACAGGGGACAGTGCCTGTAAAGGCTGTCCCTCCACCCCAAAGCCACCTCCCTCGACCATCTTCTATAGGAGAATCCTCACAGAGAGATGATAAAACCAGGCGAATCACTGATCTGCTCCAAAGGTACCAAAGGAGATAAAAAATCAAACAGAACTTTTACATGAAGGGGCAGTTTCTGCTGGCGGGTGCCTGAGCTTGGCTCGCTCCTCTGGCTGCGTGTGAGCTGCATATTGCAGCAAACATCACAGCTCTGCCTGTATTTATTCTACACACTAGGCAGGAAATTTCCATTTCATGCATCACTCACATTTTGTACTGATTCTGCGAAGTCAGTGCTTACACTTAACATAAAACCAGGAGGAACTCTAATTGGTTTGGTGTTGCTATTGTTTGAAATTTCAGTTTAGGCTCATTGGGCGCCAATTTTGTTTGCTTTTCAGTAAAGCTTGTGTTACTAGAGTGAAAAGCAGAGACAAGAGGCTGAATAAAAAGTCAATCTAAATACTTCGGTTATTTTTGTTTTCTTTAAAATTAACTTTGATTTTATCATATTCTGCTCGTCTGTAAAGCACAGATAATGCCATTTTTGTCAGCACTCTGAGAAGAGATTATGAGCACCAACAAAAGCCATAATCAGCGGACCTGGTTCTGTCCCGGTTTGATTATAAGCACACAGCAGCAAGGATCGTCTTTACCTCTGGGTTTGCACGAGAGACCACGGGTGGCCTCTGAACGTCGCCTGCACGCCCAGACCGCGCTGGCACGCGCTCCCCAGCACCTAGGAGCAACGCAGCCCCGGCACGTGCATTTTCATGCGATACTGTGGCTTTTCTCATTACCAGCTTAAACAGGACTAAAATCCCGCACAGAAATTGTCGCCCTTTTCTACACAGGGGTTCCAAGCACATTGCCAAAAGCGACCTTCAGAAATGTTACAAATACCCAAACAAGTGAACTCACTAAAGACAAAGTACCTCCATCTCCAAAACTTTGCAATATTTCTTGTTTGTCTAGTTATTGAAGTAAACACGAGTTAGAGAGGCACTTTATCGCCATTTCCAGAGTTCCTGGACATGTCTAATGAAAACAGCAAGTCATGAAGCATAGCGTGGCATCAATGCCACAGCAGAGGCAACTGTGAAAAATGAGTTGTGCTTCTCATATTCCAGAATCCTTTTCCTCTCTTTCCCAGAGAAAAGAACTAAACTAAATAACTCCATGCCCCATTTACTTCTCACCTACCTGGGGCGAGGGAGGCATCCCTGAGCTCTTCATACGAGGCATGCCGGAGGGATGCAGCAGCCCATCAAGGGGGAGAGGATGAATCAAACAATCAAATTTTAAAGGAGTATTTTCTGAGTGCCAGGGATGCTGGTGTGGAATTAAGCAGCAAAGGAGAATTGCATGTGAAATGCTAGAGAAAAGGAACCCAGAATAGTTTTGCAGGTTTGATTGTTCGGGCTGCAATGTATGTCAACACAGCTGACACCGCACAAAATGGTGGCCAGAGAATTCAAGTGTAAAACAAATAACCCTCCCGCACGGCCCCATCAACCGTGCGGAGATGATTGGCACAGAGGTGGTGCCAGCCAAGTGGGCCTGTTAAAGAAGAGCAGAGGAGTTCCCAAAGCTTTCAAAGAAAATCTCCAACTTGGAAAAATTTTCTATTTATTTCCAAGACTTCCCCATCTGTGACAATATTTCTGCGGGCTATTTGAAGTGCCAGCTGCAGGGAGGGACTGCAGTCACGCGTTGCACAGCTCCGCTCTTCTGTGACTTTCCCATCTCGGTAGGACAGCCCTGGGACAGCCGCGGGGAGCACCACGGGAGTCGCTGCGCGGTCCCACCGCCGGCTCGGTACTTAGGGAGTGATGTTCAGCGTGACAGTCTGGTGGGGGGAAGCCGGCCGCCAGACCTGCTCTCTGGCTGGCGGCAGCATCGCTCACGCCGTACCCGGTACCTGCACCGCCGGCGGGTGCTCTGCTGCGCCCACAGCCCGGCGTCGCGGCACTGACTGGAGGAATGGAAACGTGCTGGTAACGTGGTGGACAGGTGCTGGTACAGACCTGCCGGGAGACGCAGAGCCAAGCCCAGCCCCACCACCAGCAACGGCACTGTCAGCCCACACTGCGGTTCCACTCAAACCAGCCAAAGCGAAGCACGCCAACGGAGACGAAAATTTCGCCACCAAGCCACAAATGCCCTGACATGATCTTGGGAGGGAAATGCAGCCCATCGAATCTCCACCCAAATGGGGCAGCAGGACAGAGCGGCTGGAGAGGCTCGTCAAGGGGGGTTCCCCAGTGTCGGGGACGCTTATTGCTCTGCGAGCAGAGCAGTTCTCTCCTGAGCTGCTCTGACACCAATGCACAAGGCTTTCAGGTGCCTCCAAGATGCTGCCCAGTTTCCACAAACAGATGGAGAAGGCTGGTGGCCATTCGTGGGCTGACAGGACAGATTTGCTGTGGGTTAAGGCTAACCTCCTCGGAAGGGACATTTACAGCATCATTAGGAGCCCTCCCACCATCTGTGCTGGGCACTGGAACTGTTCTCTCCTTCATCTTTGGCTGCATGTGATGAATGGCCAAGAAGAAAAGCCAGGTGTTACCCCCAGGAGCAGCTCGGCCCCCCCGGTATTTCGTCCGCCGCTGCCTGTTTGGCTTGCAGCGAGCCCGCGGTGGAGGGCGCACGCCCGGCTCTTGCTGTGAAAGTTTGCAACGGGGCTCCTGGGTGCTTGCGAGGACCCAGAGACAGGCAACCTCATTTCCACCAGTACTTCCAAAAGGGTTATCCTTTCTGGGAGCTGCAGAGCGCAGCTTCTGCCCAGGCCTGGGGCTTCCCTCCTACCCAGAGCGGTGGGCAGCCCTGAGGCCGACGCTGCTGCGGCACAGGGCACTGCCACCCCGCCGGCACGGGCAGGCAAAGCCCACCCTGGTCCTGCCCAGCCCGTCCTTACCCCACACCTCCTCAGCAGGTCAACGCTCGCTGCCGGGCCGCCCTGGCAGGCACAGCGAGAGCCTTTATTGCAAGTGCACATGTCGGCAGAGCCATTTTTAATTGAAAAAATAAATACAATACTCTGCACTGCCTTCCTTTGAACCTTGCACCAAGAGCGAAATCTCTTGTTTCCACCAAAGCAGTTAGTTTCTATCCTAAAGGACACATCTGGTGAGCTCCATTCTTTGTTCATCCCAGCTCCTCAACATTTTTACTTTTAACTCCTAATTAACTCCTAATCCCTGAACTCCCAAGGAAATTCTTGGTTATTTTCTTTCCTGCTCTGCCGTTACCAGCAGACGCAAGTGCTGCTCGTTCCATCGCAGTGACAAACACACAACCATTCGGTAATATTAACATCTTACCCAGACTTACTCAGTCCCTGTTACATCAACCCCTATGCAACAAACCTGAATGAACTACAGATGGGTTCTATAATTCAAAGCAAGAACTCAGCAAGAAAGGGGAAATTATGTGGCTAATAAGACACCCAAACCCTATTCAGCAGCCCGGCCATGGTGACCCGTCCGGCAAAGCACCACTCCGTAGCAAACACAAACAATGAAAACTAAAAGCATCTATGGCCCCGTTATAATATGCTTCATATGAAACAAAATACTCTTTTTGTAGGTAAAAATGATACAAAGCAGAAGCTGACGATAAATTTTTCCTTTCAGTTTTAATCAGGCTTCCTGTTGTAAAAGCTCAGCAGACAGTGACGCGAGACACTGCCTCCCAACTTCGGTTCACCTTTGCCGTTCCACCAGGGACACCGTGTCAAGATTGTTCAGCTTTTTTGATGAGTGCTGCGTGGGTAACTAATGTGTAAATGCAGATACGTATAGAAAGCAGTTTTGACAGTGATGTATTGCAACTGGTTCCAGATGTCGGCGAGGGATGCTTGGCCAGGCACCTGGGGCTCGCCTGCCACGGAGCCGCACCAGCACCAAACCAGTCTTCAAATAGATCACAAGGCTTTAACTCTCCAATTATAATCTTATTAAACAACCATCACTCGAGCTTCTGCTTCTCCTCTTCCAGGTTGCCTACAAAATATCTCTGTGTTGTGGCTCACATTTTAATTTTAATTAAGGGGAGATAAGCTGCAATGTGAAGCTTAGCATTAAACCCTGCAGTTTGGCTGTCAATGGGAAACTTAAAAGCAAGCTGTTGAATCAGTCAAAATTAACCTTATATTAATGTTTAACACTTTTTACATCACTACACCAAAACTTGCACATTGCACATGCCAAACATTTAATTAGATATCCCCTAATTGCTACAGAAAATGTTGAAATGGCGCAACAAATGCTGCATTTCCCGTCGAAGATTACAAAGAGGATTTGCCTTTGATATTGGACCAAACTGCTGTGGAGGCTGTTTTAAAGTCTTGCACATGATTGTAAAACCCACTAGAAACACATTGCTGAAAACCCCAAGTATCCAGCCATTATTTATGTCCATTGTGCCGAGGTCTGGGCAACGTGCACGCACCGGAGCGAAACATGCCCCGTGAAACACCACCGCCGAACACCTCCAAACGCCGCCGAACACCGCCGAACAAACACTGCCGAACACCGCCGAACAAACACTGCCGAACACCGCTGAAAAAACACCACCAAATACTGCCGAACAAACACCACCGAACACCTCCAAACACCACCGAACACCGCCAAACAAACACCGCCAAACACTGCCGAACAAACACCTCCAAACACCGCCGAACACCAACACCACCAAACACCACCGAACAAACACCGCCAAACACCGCCGAACAAACACTGCTGAACACCGCCGAACAAACACTGCCGAACACCGCTGAACAAACACCACCAAATACCGCCGAACAAACACCGCCGAACACCGCCAAACACCGCCGAACAAACACCACCAAACACCGCCGAACACTGCCAAACAAACACCACCAAACACCGCTGAACAAACACCGCCAAACAAACACCGCCAAACACCACCGAACAAACACTGCCGAACACTGCCAAACACCGCCAAACAAACACCGCCGAACACCACCAAACACCACCAGACACCTCCGAACAAACACCGCCAGACAAACACCACCAAACACTGCCGAACAAACACCGCCGAACAAACACCACCAAACACCGCTGAACGCCGCCGAACGCACACTGCCAAACACCACCGAAACAGCTCTGCGGGATCCTGCGTCCCCCAGCACCTCCCTGCCTACACACTCACTCCTCCTGGTTCACTAACAGGGAGGGGTTTTAAACAAAAATAAAAATGTGTATTGAAAAATGAAGTAATTAATTAGTGCAATAACAGTTATACTCAATGCACAATTAATGCTGACAAGCTGCTGGGAGACGTGGCCGGAGGAGTGCACGTTACGTTCCAAGGAGCAGCATTTAGCCTAGAAAACTGATAAAGTTGCACTTCTTACAGCCCAAGTGTTTGTAGCTCAGCTCCAACATCAGTGTTTGGTCTAAAGGGAATTTTTTCAAACAACCTGTCTGTCTCCCTCCTCCTTCAATACGAAACTCGGCGCTCCAATCACAGCCGCTCTCGGGGGATCACCCTCCAGCTACGCTCCCTCCGTGCGGTTTTGATACCAGGCGCTCTCTCATTGATCAAGATAGCTGCAGAAAGCAGGCGTGCTGCTTATCCCAGAACAAAGAGGGAGACCTGTGCTGCTGATTTTCTCTATCGCATCAAAGGGTTCAGGACACGTTTAATAAAGGCAGGAATGAGGAGCGGTGCCGGGAATTGCGCCGTAGCACCACTGCAGCGCAGGCTCCCCTTCCACCCAAACCTCTCCGCCCATTGCCACCCCGCGCTGGGCTTGAAGCCCCCGTGATCAATAACCTTGTTATGAGCAAACTGTTTAGCTATCGCCTAATCGGGTGCGTTGGGTCGAGTGTCGCTTGGTGTATTGATTGGGGGAAAAAGACAGACTGACCAGTCTCTTACTTTTCCAGTTGGATCATCAAATTTATTTCTAACCTGCATTTAAATGATCAACCTGTAAAATTTTATTACTAGCACAGAATACACTAATGAATGGTGCCAGGTAGCACAAGAGCCGTAAACTATTACTTCCTTTCTGCTTATAGGGCTTCTGTTATGACAAACCTTTATTAGCCATTTGTGGCATAACATAAACCACCCAGAGCCGGGGCTGGGCTTTTTTCCATCTCCTGCAGCTGGAGGGATGGAGACTGTCCTAGGTAGGAGAGGAAGTTTTGATTGACCAGTTGAGCTTTTTTCAATGACACGCTCTGCATTTTGAGACAGTGGATAGGAACCAAAGGACCTTTTGCTTCACTAAAGCAGAAACTGATAAAAAATGGCCTTTTCCTGCAGTCAGTAAGCCAGGATAGGAGCGAGATGATACAGATATCTCACACACGGCATGTTAATGTGCAAGAGCATCCTGGTGTGAACAGCCTGGCTGCACAGACAGCGTTTCTCCAGAGGATCGGGTGTGTGCTGATAGCAAGGGACGGTGAACACGAGCGTGCTGCCCACTCCCAGCCCCCTCGCCGCAGCCGAGGGCACGCGGGGGCCTCGCTGGGGCAGCAGGCGGGCTGGAGCCCCGCCAGAGTCGCAGCCGGAGCTCGGCCTGCTCCCTGGGCGCACGCGCTTGTGTCCGGGCGGGCNGCGCGGCTCCTGCCAGGTGACGGCCCTTCGCATCTTCTCCACCGGTGGTGGTTAACGGAGGGGGACTGTCAGCAGGAGCCTTCAACGTCGTCCTCACCGAACCTTGCTAAGCAGCAAACCTCCAGGAGTACCCCCAGCTGTGGACAGGACCGAGGTGGCGGTGCCCGGCTCTGCCTCCCCTCGGCCCCCGGCCGGTGAGAAGCCAGCGAGGCCTTCGCTCCCTGGTGGGGCTCCTCTCCCCGCCGCCAGCAGCCGCCCGAGCCAGACGCGTCCCCACAGAGCCGCTGCTCGCAGCTGAGCTACCCGTGCCCGTGGGACGGACGCGGCGCCCTCCCGCCGGGCTGCGCAACGGGGACAGGCACAGAGGATGCCAACTCTGCCAGCATGCCATCGCCTTCCCCCCAGCCCTTCTCATTCCCCGGTCACCCGGCACGAGCTCTCCTAGGCTCAGCTTTAACATTACTTAAAGCACTGCAGTAATTATTACTCTGATTTTCTACTTCATTTTCTGTTTCCTGGCTAACAAACTAGTCAGAAGTTGTGTCTGGAAAATCCCAACATGATTTGGGCAGCTAATACCGAGACGGAATATTGGGCAAGTAATTAAGATGGTTGGATAATTACAAGGAATGTTAATTCTTCCAGGCTTTGTAGTTGAGAACAACGGATGGTTTGCGACCAAGCCCCCCCGTCAGGACGTCACTCGCCATGCGGGGGAGCGAGTCGCGGAGCACGGAGGCCCAGCAGATGCCTACACATATGACAAGCCACAAAATCCTACAGAAAATTCCCACTATTCTGGGTGCGCTGCTGCTGTTCTGAACCTTTCACTGCCTTCAGAAGAAGGGGAGGATTACGATGAGACACGCAATGGGGATTATATGTGTAATTTTTCCTGAGGACATGAGTCCCGATTTAAAATCCACTGAAGTTAATGGGGGTTTTCTAAGTTACCTTCCCAGCCTCTGGGTCAGGCCCCCAGCTCTGCACAAGCCAGCTGGCCCAAGCCCTTTGCACCAAAAAATGTCATCGCCCCCCCACTTTATTTTGATGCACTTGTGCACTGGGGTGGGTTTGCTGAGTTAGGAACTGTAGGACACAGAACCAGTACTCCCAGCGACGCATGTGCTACCGGGGAGTATCTAGTCCTACCTGCCACCACTTCTACAGTCTGCACGAGCTGACTGCAGGGTACAGAGCCTCCCCCCGCACGCACATTCTGGTTACAGTAATACAAAAGTTGCTAAGAAACACACACATTTCATCACTGCCATTTGCAACCAGACTGCAAATCAGCAACATATTTAGAGCACCATCCATATGCATCTCATTCTAGGTAAAATACCAAACGAGCTAAGATTTGGGCTTCAAACAGACAGGATGTAAATGCAAGTAGGAAACATATTTGGAGGCTAAGTTGGGAGCCCTTTTTCACACAGAGAATCCTCAGTGTGGAATGGCCTGGCAGGCAGGTTCAGCCAGGCAGAAAGGCTGAGATCATTCAAGAAACAATTAGATAGCATCGTGTGGGGAGCAGAGTACTTAGCAGGGAATGCACCCTGATGCTCCGATGGGCTTTTACTCAATTTAACAACGTATCTCGCAGCCTCGCAGGCTCTGGTATCCTCTCCTCTAGGCCTGGACAGCGAGTTGTGAAGAACTTTCCCCAAATATTTTTGAAATAATTCCCCAGCCCGCGACAAGGCGGCAGTGACAAGCCTCCGGCGGTGGCGGGCGGCGGCGAGCTCCGTGGATTCCATAAGCTGTTGGCGGCACGCTCAGGTCCCCATGCTCGGGACTGGACTGGGCAGCACGGCAGCCGCGCCGCGAAAGCCGTTCCCCTGCCGCCGTGCCCGTCCTGCGGCGCGAGGGTCTCGTCTGGCTGGCGCCGAGACGGAGCCGCACGCGGTGCTGCGGGCGGGAGGCAGGAGGGGGACCAACCGCCAACTCCCCATCTCACAGGCCAGTGGAGAAGAGGCACACCACCGCGGGGACACATTTAGTCTCTGTAGGAGTTACCGACGTGCCAGCTGCATGAGGACTGCTCTCCTGCAGTGCACAGGAGAGGAACACAGTCAGGTTCAAGCATCGGGCACTGGCTACCGCCTGTCTAGAAATAGCACTTGGAGACAAACTCTGCTAAACGTGACAAAAATGCTTGCATCCCATTGACACGGGGCCCCATGCTGTGACTTGAGCTAACAAATATTTCATGATCTGTATGTGAAAATCTACAAATGAAAAAGAAATTATCGTAGGTACACAGTCCTCCGCCAGCAAAGTAGTAGTAAAAGGAGTTAGGAGACACTAAGGAGGCATGGTCGCTTACCACAAATATGCTCCCAGAAAAATAATAATCATCATCAAAAATTGTGTTTTAGGACATCGGCATTAAGAGTATGCTGCCTTAAAATGTGCTCTTTATCTCAGAGACAGCATGAGTGTACACCATGTGATGGAGCAGTTGCTATGGTAATGCTCTTTATTGAATAGCAGACTAAACAAGTGCATAAAGCCCATTTACAGAATAGCATGTGCAAGTCCATGAAACTCGCATAACACGCCAGCATGGGAGCAACTGCCCCCAGCCCGGGGCATTTGCAGACCCACGTAATTCCAGAAGGCTGGACGTCTGCAGGATTTGTGATAACATCCCGGTTTATTCCCCAGGTATGCGCCTCTGCTGCAGCTCCCCGTCCCCAGGAGACGTGCCCTGAGGACAGCGATGAGCGTGCAGGACAGGGCACCCGCCGGGCAAACTTCCCTGCTGCTGGCCTTGCCCTTGCTCAGGCTCCAGGAGGGCAGCCGCGCGGCTGCCAGCGCCGCAGAGGGGCCGAGGGGCAGGGCGTCCCTCACGGTTTCCCCTGCAGCCTGCAGCAGAGCCGCCGTCGCCACCGAGGCCACCGGCACGGCCAGCCCCGCTCTGCCGCCTGCACGTGGCAGAGGTGGATACCCACCATGGTCAGGTTTTGGTGCTCACGGCAGAAAAGCAAACCTGCGGTTTCCCAGAGGCGTTCGAAGAGGAGCCCCGCGATGGAGGGTGGTGGGACAGCCGTGGCACCTCGCGTCCTCCTCCGCGGCAGCCGGGATGGCAGCGCCGGCGGGCTGGCCACCCCAGGGGCCCGCGGGGCGGGTGCTGCTCCAAACCGAGAGCAAAGGTGTGGGCAGCGCAGGCTGGCCTCTGCCCGCCAGCCAGGAACGGCACCCACAAGCCAGGGCACGGCTACAGCGGAGAGAGGCGCTAAATGGCCCCGTAAAACAGGGACAGGAATGATCTACGCACCGGGCACACAGCACTTCTGGCACTACACACGTATGTGTGTGTGTGTGCCGAGGAGGAAGCTCTCCGCTGCGGGGACATCAGGAGGCCGGGGGCGCTGGGCAGAAGCAGGAGCAGCGCTGGGGGAAGCGACTCCCCCAGTACCCCCAGACAGGACCCTCGCGCCGTCCCCGCCGCGACGCCCCGTGCCACCCGCGGCCGCCCGGCTGCGCCGGGGCCGGGCCCTGCCTGCCAGAACCACGGCACCCTCAGTGTAAACCTTTTAAAATCACTTTTCTAAAGTATCGTGAGGCAAGGAGGGCACAAAACTAAGTTTGCATTCTGCCATCATTTCCAAAACTTGTTTGCAAACATTACACTTTTATTTTACTTGTTTAGGGAAAATTACACAATTCTTCATAGCACAGTTTAAAAATAACTCCACTATTAATGCAGGCCCTTTATTTAATCACTGGCTAATTTACTCCTGACAGAAAGTAAATTCCACTATTTTCTGTGAGGCTTTATGAAATTGCCATCATTTTTAATTAATTCTTAATTAAAATATATTACACCACAGCTTCTACCCATCTCTCTTGATATTCTAACATAATCAATTCAAGACCATTTACATATCATTAATTAAAAGCCTTCCTCTCTCATCCTTAAAATCATAATGAGGCTCTATTTCTCATTAGCAGCCTTTAAGGGATAAAATAACAATACAGACAAGAATGAATGGTAATTTCAAAAACCTCTTTTCTGCTCTTACAGCCTCTCAGACTGGACAGTGACATTTCTGAAGTTCACCGCCGAAGGGCTTCCTGAACGTTTCGCAAAAATAAATAAATAACCCACCGCCACCGGCGCTGCACCGCAGCCCTCCGTAACGCCGGCCGCAAGAACCAGTAAGTTCTGACGCCAGCCCGGGGCGAGACGCCCGGCGAGCGAAGGCGGCCCTGAGGGTGGAGGCGCGGGGAGCTGCGTCCCGTGCTGGGGAAGGCGGCCGGGTCCCCCGACCCCCAGGGCCAGTGCCCAGCCGAGGCGGGACGCGCGCCCGAACGTGCAGGGGACCTGCCGCAGGCGCCGGCCGCGCCACGACTCAGGCCCTAACTCACGTTAAATGGACGGCTCCAGCCCCAAAGCCAAAGCGCCACCAGCGAACCAGACTTTCTTCAGCTCGTGTGCTTTTGTCCGAAGCCATAATGACTCCCCAAATCATTTGCAATTGCCACACGGAAAAATGTTTCAAACCCCGAGACTTTAAATACGCACAGGGGACAATGACAGATAGAAATTCAAATTCATGTGCATTGTTGTTTTCTAGTACCTGCCAGCGCCAGGATGAAATACATCGCGTTGGTGTTAGTAAGGAAGGGCTGAGACAGGGAAGATAGTGTTAACTTCCAGTAATTAAACTCTGGAGCCGAGACATGTTTCACGCATTCATAAATGAGCTGTGATATATGCTGCTACTGTAAAGAATTACCATTTATTGATAAAGAAAGGTAAAAATTAACCACCTATTCAATGATTCTTTTCCTCTTCTAGAAGTTTAAAACCACATACGTTTCAAAAAAGATTTACTGCAACTCGTGGCTTCTAACCTGCTATTTTCAATATTTTGGCTGCGAGTTAGGAAATTAATACAACTTCCACCATGATTATTTTTATGATTAGTGTAAAATAAAATTTCATGGCATATCTTTTGCCTTGAGCAGCCGGGACAATGACTGCCTTTTTTACACTCAAGAAGAGGCTGAATTAAACCTTAATTTGTTTTTACCTTTCTCTAATACCGTTTATTATTCACAGCAATTCCTAGGCAGACCCCGAGCAGGGAAGGGGAGCAGAGCTAGTATCAGAGAGTGACAAAAAACAAAACAAGTAATAGACAAAAAATCAGATCTATGTCTCGGGAATGTTATGCAGAGTTATTGTCACCAACATTAACGATATCTAGGTGCTGCATATCAGGCAAATCAGATTTATATCACTGTCTTCTGCCAATTGCAGGTGCTCCACCACAACTTGTCAAGACAGCCTGTCTGAGTCTTCACACGTCAGACAGAATCACAGCACTTGGTGTTTTGGTCTGTTGACAGCAATTTATTTTGATGTGTTGTCACAATACGGAATTCTTCGAGGCTCTGCACCACGGTGCCAGCGAGTCCTACTGTACTTTCCTGCTGCCAGATGCTACAGGTTCGTAGAGGGAAAAAACACTGACAATTTATTTAAAAAAAAAAAA